>VHKM01001262.1:0-63753 GCA_007210695.1 Neogobius melanostomus | reverse complement strand
GTATCCACTCTGACACCTGTGAATATACAAACTGACACACCTGCGAGTATCACTGCTGACACCTGTGATTATAACACAACTGACCACAACCTGCAAGTATCGCTCTGACACCTGTAGAATATTAACAAAACTGACACACTGCAAGTATCACTCTGACACCTGTGAAATCATAACACAACTGACACACCTGCAGTATCCTCTGACACCTTGTGAATATACACAACTGACACACCTGCAAGTTATCGCTCTGACACCTGTGGAATTTAACACAACTGAACCTGCAAGTAATCACTCTGACACCTGTGAATATAACACAACTGACACACCTGCAAGTATTCGCTCGTGACACTGTGAATATAACACAACTGACAACCTGCAAGTTCGCCCTGTATGTGAATATAACACAAACTGACAACCTGTATATAGTATCACTCTGACACCTGTGAATTATAACACAACTGACACACCTGCAATGTTTATCGCCCTGGACACCTCGTGAATATTAACGACAACTGACACACCTGGGCAAGTATCGCTCTGGACACCTGTGAATATAACACAAACTGGACACACCTGCAAGTATTCACTCTGACCACCTTTATAACAACAACTGCACACCTGCGAGTATCACTCTGACACTGTGGAAATTAACAACAACTGACACACCTGCGAGTATCGCCCTGTGAATTATAAACACAACTACCTCTCTATCTTCTGACACTGTGAATTATATCTGACCATCCTTACCACCTGTGAATCACAATGACACCTTGCAAGTAAATATACACACCTGCAAGTATTCACTTACACCTGTTGAATTATTAAACAACTGACACACCTGCAAGTATCGCCCTGACACCTGTGATTATAACACAACTGACACAACTGGCAAGTATCACTCTGACACCTGTGAATATAAACAACTGACACACCTGTTGTCATCTGACTTTGTTTTGAATATAACACAACTGCACACTGGCAAGTATCACTCTGACACTGTGAATATTAACACACTGACACACCTGCAAGTATGCCCTTGACACCTGTGATATAACCAATCTGACACACCTGCAAGTATACGCTCTGACACCTTGTGAATCATCCAAGTATCGCCCTGGACACCTGTTTGATATAACAACTGACACACCTGCAAGTATCACTCTGACCACCTGTGAAATATAACACAATGACACACTGCAAGTTCGCCCTGACCACCTGTGAATTATAAACAACTGACACACCACAACTGCCCTCAGTATCGCTCTGTTTATATACACAACTGACACCACCTGCATGGATCGGCTCTGACACTCTGTGGAATATAACAAACTGACACACCGCAAGTACGCTCTGACACCTGTGAATATAACACAACTGACACACCTGCGAGTATCACTTGACACCTGTGGAATATAACACAACTGACACACTGCGAGTATCATCTGACACTTTGTGAATAATAACCCAACTGACACACTCTATAGTATCGCCCTGACACTGTGGTTCTAATATCCTGCCAGTATCGCTCTAACCTGTGATATTAACACAATGGCCATCTTATCGCTCTGACACCTGTGAATATAACACAACTGACCACCTGCAATGATCACTCTGACACCTGTGAATATAACACAAACTGACACACCTTGCAAAGGTTCGCTCTGACACCTGTGTAATATAACACAACTTACTACACCTGCAAGTATCGCTCTGACTACCTGTGAATATAACACAACTGACACACCTCGAGTATCGCTCTGACACTTTGTGATAAACACAACTGCACACCTGCAAGTATCGCTTTGGACACCTGTGAATATAAACACAACTGACACACGCGAGTATCTTGACACCTGTGAATATAACCACAACTGACACCTTGAACTATCTACTTAACCAACTGACACACTGCAAGTATCACTCTTCTGTGAATATAACCACAACTGACCACCTGAAGTATCGCTCTGACAACCTGTGAATATAACACAACTGACACACCTGCAAGTATACTCTGACACACCATGTGAATATAACACAACTGACACACATGCGAGTATCACTCTGACACCTGTGAATATAAAACACTGACACACCTGCAAGTTCTGACAACCTGTTGGAATATAATATATCTGGACCACACCTGCAGATCGCACCTGACACTGTGAAATATAAACAACTGAACATGCAAGTATCGCTCTGACACCTGTGAAATATAACACAACTGAAACACCTGCGAGTATCGCTCTGACATCCTGTGAATATAACACACTGACACACCTGCGAGTTATGCTTTGACACCTGTGAATATAACAACTGACACACCTGCAGTTATCGCTCTGTACACCTGTGATATAACACAACTCTTGTTATTATGACACCTGTGTATATAACAACTGACACACCTGCAAGTATCGCTCCTTGCACCTTGATTTAACACAATCTGACACACCTGCATAGTATCACTTGACACCTGTGAATAAACACAACTTGACACCTGCAAGTATCCAAACTCTGACACCTGCTGAATTATAACACAACTGACACACCTGCAAGTATCGCTCTGACACCTGTGAATATAACACAACTGACACCCTGCAAGTATCCATCTGACACCTTATTATAAACAACTGACACACTGCTGCAGTATCGCCCTGACACCTGTGAATAATACACAACTGAACCGCCAAGTATCGCCCTGACACCTGTGAATATAACACAACTGACACACCTGCAAGTATCGCCCTGGACACCTGTGAATATAACACAACGACACACCTGCAAAGTATCACTCTGACCCTGTATATAACACAACTGACCACTGCAAGTATCGCCCTGACAACCTGGTGAATACACAACTGAACACCTGCAAGTATCTCCTTCACCTGTGATTATAACACAACTGACCACACCTGCAGATCGCTATGTGATAAAACTGACATATAGTATCATTCTCTGACACCTTGTGAATATAAACTTACTGACACACTCAAGTATCACTCTGACACCTGTGAATATAACACACTGACACCTGCCAAGTATCGCCCTGACACCTGTGAATATACACAACTGACACACCTGCAATACACAACTGACACACCCCTGACACCTTGAATAAACACAATGATACGCTCTGACACCTTGTTGAATATAACCACAACTGACACACCTGCAAGATATCACTCTACACCTAGTGAATAAACACAACTGACACACCTGCAGTATCACTTGACTGTAATATTAAACACAACTGTAATGCAGTTGCCCTGACACCTGTGAATATAACACATGTATCCGGTTAAACACAACTGAACACCTGCGTCCTCTGTATTATTATTCCTGCAATTATCGCCTCTGGACACCTGTGAATATAACACACTGAACACCTGCAAAGTATCACTCTGACACCTGTGAATATACACAACTGACACACCTGCAAGTATCACTCTGACACTGTGAATATAACACAACTGACACACCTGCAAGTATCACTCTGACACCTGTGAATATAAACAACTGACACACCTGCAAGTATCGCCCTGACACCTGTGAATTTAACCAATGACACCCTGCAAGTATCGCTATGCACTTGAATATAACACAACTGACACACCTGCCAAGTATCGTCTGACACCTGTGAATATAACACAACTGAACACCTGGCAAGTATCGCTCTGACACCAGTGAATATAACAACAACTGACACACCTGCGGTATCACTCTGACACCTGTGGATATAAACACCAACTGAACACTGCAAGTATCGCCCTGACACCTGTGAAGTTATAACACAATGACACACCTGCAAGTATCGCTCTTGGGGACCTGTGAATATAACACAAACTGACAACAACCTGCAAAGTATCGCCCTGAACCTGTTGAATTAACACAACTGACACACCTGCAGTTATCACGTCTGACACCTGTGAATATTAACACAACTGAACAACCTGCGAGTATCACTCAGACACCTGTGGAAATAAACACAACTGACACCTGCAAGATCACTCTGACACTGTGAATAAACACAACTGACACAACCTGCAAGCTATCACTGCTGACCTGTGAATATACACAACTGGACACCTTACAAGTATCACTCTGACACCTGGTGATATAACACAACTGACACACCTGCAAGTATCGCTCTGACACCTGTGAATATAACCAACTGACAAACCTGCGAGTATCACTCTGACACCTGTCAAGTATACACAAACTGACACACCTCAAGCTATCGCTTCACACCTGTGAAGTATTAACACAACTGACACACCTGCAAGTATCACTCTGACACCTGTGAATATTAACACAAACTGACCACACCTGCGAGTATCTTACCTCTGGACACTGTGAATATAACACAATGACACACCTGCAGCTATCGCTCTTGACACCTTGAATTATAACACAAACTGACACCTGCAAGTATCGCTCTGACCACCTTGTGAATAATAACACAACTGACACAACCTGCAGTATCCTCTGACACCTTGATGATATAACAAACTGACAACTTGCGAGTTTATCGCTCTGACACCTGTGATATAACACCAACTGACACACCTGCGAGTATCACTCTGACACCTGTGATATAACACAACTGACACACCGCGAGATATCGCTTCTGACACCTGTGATATAACACAACTGACACACCTGCGAGTATCCGCTTCTGGACACCTGTGAATATAACCCACAACTGAACACCTGCGAGTATCACTTCTGACACCCTGTGAATATAACACAACTGACACCGCAAGTATCGCTCTGACACCTTGTATATAAACACAACTTGGACACCTGCAAGATCGCCTGACACTGGAAATATAACACCAACTGACACACCTGCAAGTCATCACTCTGACACCTGTGAATATAACAAACTGAACACCTGCAAGTATCGCTCTGACACCTGTGATATAACCCACTGACACACCTGCAAGTTATCGCTCTACACCTGTGAATATAACACAACTGACACACCTGCAAGTATCGCTCTACACCTGTGAATATACACAACTGGGACACACCTGCAGCACGCTTCTGAACCTGGATATAACACAACTGACACACTCAAGTTATCGCTCTGACACCTGTGAATATAACACAACTGACACCCTGCAAGTCATCGCCCTGAACCTGTGAATATTAACACAACTGACACACCTGCGAAGTATCGCTCTGACACCTGTGCAATATAATCACAACTGCCACCTGCGAGTATCACTTGACACCTGTGAATATAACACAATATGCACACCTGCAGTATCGCTCTGACACCTGTGAAATATAACACAACTGGAAAACTGCGAGATTAATCGCTCTGACCCTGTGAATATAACACAACTGAACACCTGCGAGTATCACTCTGACACCTGGGAATATTAACACAAACTGACACCTGCAAGTAATCACTTCTGACACCTGTGAATATAAACACAACTGACACACCTGCGAGTATCGCCTGACACCTGTGAATTAATAAACACAACTGACACACCTGCAAGCTATCACTCTGACACCTGTTTGAATATAACACACTTGACACACCTGCGAGTATGTCACTCTGACACGTGAATATAACACAACTGGACACCTGAAGTATCACTCTGGACACCTGAATATACACAACTGACAACCTGCATATCACTCTGGACACCTGTGATATAACAACAACTGAACACACCTGCAAGTATCACTCTGACACCTGTGAATATACAAACTGACACCCTGCAAAGTATCGCTCTGACACCTGAATATAACACAACTGACACACCTGCGAGTATCACTTGACCCTGTGAATAAACACAATGGACACACCTGCAAGTATCGCCCTGACACCTTGTTGAATAATAACACAACTGACACACCTGCAAGTATTCATCTACCCTGTGAATATAACACAACTGACACACCTGCGGAGTTCACTCTGACACCTGTGGAATATAACACAACTGACACCTGCAAGTATCACTCTGACACCTGCTGAATATAACACAAACTGACACACCTGGAAAGTATCTCTCTGACACCTTGGGAAATATAACACAACTGACACTGGTAAGTATCACTCTGACACATTTGAATATAACACATCTGACCACCTGCAGTATCACTCTGACACTGTGAATATAACACAACTGACACATGCGGAGTATCGGCTCTGAACCTTGAATATAACACAACTGACACACCTGCAAGTATCGCCCTGACAACCTGTGAATATAACACAACTGACACCTGCAAATATTCACTCTACACTGTAATATAACACCAACTGACACCACCTGCAAGTATCACTCTGACACCTGTTGAATATAACACAACTGACACACCTGCGAGTATCACTCTACACCTGTGAATATAACACAACTGACACCTTGCAGTATCGCTCTTGACACCTGTTGAATATAACACAATGACACACCCTGGCAAGTATCGGCCTGACCCACCTGTGAATATAACCACAACTGACACACCTGCGAGGTATCGGGCCCTGACACCTGTGAATATATACACAACTGACCACCTTGCAAGTATCGCTCTGACACCTTGAATATAAACAACTGACACCTGCAAGTATCACTCTTGACACCTGTGAATATAACACAACTGACAACCTGCAAGTATCACTCTGACACCTGTGAATATAACACAACTGACCCACTGCAATTATCGCTCTGACACCTGTGGAATATAACAAACTTGACACACCTGCAAGTATCGCTCTGACACCTGTGAATATAACACAACTGACACCTGGCAAGTATCACTCTGAACTGTGAATATACCACAATGACACACTTAAGTATCGCCTGACACCTGTGAGTATAACACACTGACACACCTGGCAAGTATCGCTCTGACACTTATTTTTATAAACAACGAAACCTGCATAGTATCGCTCTGACACCTGTTGAATTATAACACAACTGACACCCTGCGGTATTCTATTGTGATATAACACAAACTGACACCTGCATTATAATATAACAAACTGACACACCTGCAATGTGAATTTACACATCACACCTTCAAGTATCGCTTTTGACACTGTGATTAACACAACTGACACACCTGCAAGTTATCGCTCTGGACCACTATCACTGACACACCTGACAAGTATCGCTCTGACACCTGTGATTATTAACAACAACTGACACACTCTGCAGAGAGAGCAGAACCTGCAGTACGCTACTAAGCACCTGTGATTAACAAAACTAGACAAACCTGCATATCTAGCTCTGACACCATGTGATATAAACACAATGACCAACACCTGCAAGTATCCCCGACACTGTTGAATATAACACAACTCGACCACAATGCGTATCAGCCGACACCTGTGATAATACACAAACTGAACACTACAATATCGCTCTGACACTGTGGAATAAACACAACGACACCCGCAAGATATCACCTCTGACACTGGAATATAACACAAATGACCACACCCTGACAATATCCGCTGAACCTGTGAATATACAACACAACTGAACACAGCGTATCGCTCTGCACTGTGAATAAACCACCAACGTGACACACCCTAGCGAGATCACTCTGACACCTTGAATATAACACAACTGACACACCTCAAGCTAACTCCTAGCCTGAACACCTCGTGAATATACACACACTAGACACACCTGAAGATACGGCTCTGAAGACCTGTAATAATCAACACTACTGAACACCACTGCAGTATCCGCTCTGACACTGTGATATAAACAACTGACACAACTCTGCCGCAGTATCACTCTGACAACCTGTGACATAACACCAAACTACACCCTGCAATATCGTCCAACCTTGAACTATACACCTGACCAAACACACTGCAAAGTATCGACTTCCTGACACCTTGAAATAAAACAACTCGACACATACCTGCAAAAGATCATCACTCTGAACCTGTGAATATAACACAAACTGACACACGCGACGTATCACTGACACCAGGTGAATTACACACTGACACCTGCAGTATCACCCTGACAACTTAACATAACACAACCGACACACCTGCATATCGCTCCTCACTGTGAATTAACACAATACACCCCTGCAAGTATCAAGCTCTAACCTGTGAATAACACCAACTGACACAGCCTGCAAGATCACTAACTGAAGCCATTTGATATACACACG
Source organism: Neogobius melanostomus (assembly GCA_007210695.1). NCBI lineage: Eukaryota > Metazoa > Chordata > Actinopteri > Gobiiformes > Gobiidae > Neogobius > Neogobius melanostomus. Next base: position 55,602 of record VHKM01001262.1, on the reverse strand, counting down.
ACACACCTCTGCGAGAATCACCTGACACCTGTGCAATACACACACTCGACAACAGCCTGAAGTATTCCGCTCGCATGTGAATATAACACAACGACACACATGCATATCGCCTGACACCTTGAAATAACACAACTGACACCGCCAAGTATCACTCAGACACCTTGAATTAAAACTACAACGACACACCCTCGACAGTAATCACTCGACACCCTGTGACATATAAACAACTAGACACCTGCAAGTATCACTACTGACACCTTGAATATCACAACTGACACAACCTGCAAGACGACTGACAACCTGTGAATAAAACAGACTGACACCCTGCAAGTATCACCTCTGACACCTGTGATTAACCACTGACACCACACCTGCAATATCGTCTGACCCTGTGAATAAATACACAACGACACCTGGCAAAGTATCGCTCTGACACCTGTAAATATAACACAAACTGACCACACCTGCGAAGTATCACTCTGACACCTGTGAATATAACACAACTGCACACACCTGCAAGTATCACTCTGACACCGTGAATATAACACGAACGACACTCCAGTCCTCCTGACAACTGTGAATATAACACAAAGCTGAACACCTGCAAGTATACCCGCGCTCTGACACTTGATAACACACTGCACACCTGCAAGTATCAGCTCTACACCCTGTGAATATAAACACTGACACACCGCAATATCAAATCTAACCATTGATATAACACAACTGACACCGCAGTATCGCCTGACACTGTGAATAATAACACAAATGACAACCCTGCCAAGTATCGCCTGACACCCTGTGAATAATAACAACCAACTGACCCCTGCGATCATCACTACTGCACACCACTGCTGAATATAACCAAACTGACACCTGCAAGTAACACCTCGACACCTCGCCGAATAAACCACCTGACACCCTGCAAAGTACACTCTGACACCGTGTGAATATAACCACACAACGACACTGCAAGTACTCCATCACTGAACCTGGAATATAAACAACGAACACCTGCAATCGCTCTGCCTGTGATTACCACAACGACACACCTCAAGTAATGCCCTGACTGTGAATATAAACACACAACTCGACACCCTGCGAGTAACGCTACTGACACTGCTGAAATAACACAACTGACAACTGCAAGTACACGACACCCTGTAATATAACACAAAATGACACAAAACCTGCAGTATCAGCCTGACACCTGTGTCATACAAACAACAACGACACAACCTGCAGTATCCCGCTCTGACACCTGTGATATAACACATGCACCTGCCATTGCCTAGAAACCTGTGAATTATAACACAACTGACACACCTCAAGTATCGCTCTGACACCTGTGAATATAGACAACAATACTGACACCTGCAGCAGTATCACTCTGACACCTGTGATGATAACACAACTGACACACGCTGCAAGTATCACTCTGACAGACCTGTGAATATAACACACATAACAGACACAACTCAAGTATCGACACTGTAATATAACACACTGAACACCTGCAAGTTCACACTGACCTGTGAATATACCACCATGACACCATGGTATCGCCTGCACAACCCTGTCGAATAACACACACTGACACACCCAAAGTATGCCGCCTGACACCTGTGAATATACAACTGACTACATGCAATATGTCCCTGACACCCTTGAATATAACCACTGACACAACCACCTGCAGTATCGTTGACAACCTGTGACAAAAAAAAAGAGGAGATTTGGACACACCTGCAATATCTCCTGACCACCTGTAAATATAACACAACTGACACAACTGCAAGTATCGCCTGACAACCTGTGAAAATAACAACAACTGACAACACCTGCAAGTATCACTTCTGACACCTGTGAATAAACACAACAACACCTGCAGTAATCGGCCCTGACCACCTGGTGAATCATAAACCACAAACTGACACAACCTGCAAGTAATCGCCCTACACCTGTGATATAACACAACTGACACACCTTGCGAGTACGCTCTGACTACCTGTGAATATAACACAACGAACACCGTGTCAAGCTATACGTCTTGACACTGTAATATAACACAACTGAACAGCACCTGCAGTATCGGCTGCTGAGACAATCCGTGAAAATAAACACAACTTGACACCTGCAAGTATCACTCTGACACTGTGAATAATAACACAAAACTGAAACACCGGCTCAACGTGAGCACTTCTGAACTTTGAAATAACACAACGAACACCGCAAAGTATCGTCTGACCCATGGAGAATAAACACAACTGATCACACAACCGTGAAGTATCACTCTGAGCACACACCTATGAGATATAACACACACTATGACAGCCGTGCAAGTATGCACTCTGACACCTGTGAAATATACGGCACACGAAGTACGTGACAAGAGAGCACCTGCAAGTATCGCTTCTGACACCTGTGAATCATAGACACAGGACACTGAACGCATGTCAATATCAACCGTGGTTAGCCTGACACCCTGTGAAATATAACACAACTGTAAACACCCTGGCAAGTATCACTTCTGAACACCTGTGAATATAACACAACCTGACACACCTGCAAGTATCACTTCTGACACCTGTGAATATAACAAATCTGACCACCGGCGCAACATGATAGTGACCACACCTGTGAAATAAACCAACTGACACGATCCCGTGCAAGTTCAACCTGACACCAGAATGGAGTATAACAACGACACTGCAAGTATCACGCGACACTTAAATAACACAACTGACAAACCTGCAAGTATTCCTGACACCTTGAAATAACACAACTGACAACACTCAAGTAATCGCCTAACACCGATGTGAATAAACACAACTGACAAACCTCAAGTATCGTCTCTGAACATTGAAATAAACAACTGACACACAAAAACTAGCGACGTATCCGCTCTGGACCCTGTGAATAAACACAAACTGACACCTGCAAGTAATACTCTGACACCTGTGAAAAACAAACTACTAACAAGACACCTGCAAGTATCCGCCCTGATCACCTGTTGAATATTAACACAACTGACAACACTGCAAGATCGCTCTAACAACTGTGAATATAACACAACTGACAACCTGCAAGTATTATCTAACACTGGAAATAAAAACACAACTGACAAAACACACCTACAATTATCGCCCCTGAACACTTGAAATATAACACCAACTGAAAAACAACACACCTGCAAGTATCCGCCCTGACCAACTTTGAAAATATAACAGCAACTACAACACGCCTGCGATACACTCTGACAAACGGAATATAACACACTGACACCGTGCAAGATCAGCTCTGACACCTGTGAATATAACACAACGACAAACAAAAACCCTGCAAGTACACAAAGTACACTCTGACACGTGTTCGAATATAACACAACTGAACGCGATGCAAATTATCGCTCTGACACCTGTGAAATATAACACAACTGACACACCTGCGAGTAATCACTCTGACACCTGGTGAATTATACACAATGACTACACGACTGCCAATACCAGCTACAGGACAACCTGTGAATATAACACAACAGACACACCTGCGACGTAATCGCTCTACAAACCTGTTGTGGTGAATATAACACAACTGCACACCTGCAAGTATCGCTCTGACACCCTAATGAATATAACAAAACTGACACCACCTGCAAGTATCGACTCTGACAAAACCTGTGAAATTATAACACAAACTGACACTTGCTATCGCCTGACACCTGTAGAATATAACACACTGAAACCTGCAAGTTGGTTGACCCTGTGAATAACACACATGACACCATGCAAGTATCACTCTGACACGTGAATATAACCCACTGACACCTGCCGAGTATCGCTCTGACACTGTGAATATAACACAACTGACACCTGCAAGTATCACTCTGACACCTGTGAATATAAACACAATGACACCATGCAAGTATCACTTTCTGGGTCTGACCACACTGTTGAATAACAACAAACTGGACACACACCTGCAAGTATCCCCTGCCCTGACACCTGTGAATATAAACACAACTGACACAGCCTGCAAGTATCGCCCTGACACCTTGAATATAACACAAACGACACAAACACCTGCAAGTAATCGCCCTGACACCTGTGAATATAACACAACTGACCACAACGCTGCAAGTATCGCTCTGACACCTGTTGAATATAAATCACAACTGACACAACAGCCTGCAAGTATCAACTCTGGACACCCTGTGAATATAACACAGATGAACTGAACACACTGCAAAGTATCACCTGACCCTGTGAATATAACAACCACAACTACACAACCTGCAAGTATCGGCCGACAACCTGTGAAATAAACACAACTGGACACACCTGCAAGTATCGCCCTGACACCTGGGAATATAACACAACTGACACAACCTTGCAAGTATCGCCCTGACCCTGTGATATACACCAATTATATACTGACACATCCCTGCAAAGTATCACTGACACCTGTAAAAAATATAACAGAACTGACACAAACCTGCAAGTATCGCTCTGACACCTGTGAAAATAACACAACGACACCTGCAAGTAATAACTCTGACACTGTGAATATAACACAACTGACAACCGATGCAAGTATCACTCTCTGACACTTGTGAATATAACAGCAACTGACACACCTGCAATACGCTCTGACACCTGTGAATATAACACACTGACACATCCTGCAGTATCACTGACACACTGTGAATATAAACAACTGACACACCTGGCAAGTATCCACTCTGACACCTGTGAAAAATATACCACAACTGACACACCTGCAAGTATCGCTCTGACACCTGTGAAATTACTGACACCTGCAAGTATCACTCTGACACTTGTGAATATAACACAACTGACACCTGCAAGTATTCACAATCTGACACCTGTGAATATAACCAACTGCACACCTGCAAGTATCAACTCTGGACACCTGTGAATAAACACAACTGACATACGAAGTATCACTCTGACACCTGTCAATATCTTAACACAAACCTGACACACCTGCAATTATCGCTCTGACACTTGTGAATATAACACAACTTGACAGCCTGAACAGTATCACTCTGACACTTTTGTGTATAACACAATCTGACACACCTGCGAAGTAATCACTCTGACACCGTTTAATATAACACAACTGACACACCTGCACACAGTATCGCTCGACAACTTGTGACTTATAACACAACTGACACACCTGCAAGTATCACTCTGACACCTATGTGAAGTATAACACACTGACACACTGCAAGTATCGCTCTGACCACCTTGATAAAACAACTGACACACCTGCACAGTATCTCCTCTGACACCTGTGAATATAACAGCAACTACACACTGCAAGTATGCGCTCTGACACCTGTAATATAACACAACACCACTGCACAGTATCGCTCTGACACCTGTGAAAATAACACAACTGACACACCTGCAAGTTTATCGCTCTTGACACCTTTGAACTATAACAAACTGACCACCTGCAAGTATCACTTGACACCTTGTGAATATAACACAACCTGCACACCTGCCAGCCTTCACTCTGACACCTGCTGATATAACACAAACTGGACCCACACTGCAACAGTATTCACTCTGCACACCTGTGAATATAACACAAGACACACCTGCAAGTATCGCTCTGACCACTTGGTGGAATATAAAACAAACTGACACACCTGCAAGTAATCACTTCTGACATCCTTGTGGAATATAACACAACTGACACCACTGCAAGGTATCACTCTGACACCTGTGAATATAACACAACTGACACCTGCAAGGTATCACTCTGACACCTGTGAATTATAACACAACTGACACACCGCATAAGTATCACTCTGACACCCTGTGAATATAAACACAAACTACACCTGCAAGTTATCACTCTGACACCTGTGAATATACACAACTGACACACTGCAAAAGTACACTTCTGGACACTTCGTGAATAGAACACAACTGGACACACCTGCAAGTATCCTCTCGACATTGTGAAATATAACAAAACTGACACACCCTGCGAGTATCACTCGACACCTGTGAATATTAACACAAACTGACACACCTGCGAGTATCACTCTGAACCTCCGTGAATGATATACACAACTGACACACTGCAAGTATCACTCTGACACCTGTAATATAAACACAACTGACACACCTGCAAGTATCGCTTCTGACACTGTGAATATAACCAACTGACACACCTGCAGTTTCGCCCTGACACCTGGTGACATATAACACAACGACACCACCTGCACAAGTATCGCTCTGACAACCTGTTGATATAACACAACTGACCAACACCTGCGAGTATCTCTCTGACCTGTATAACACAACTGACACCTGCAAGTATCACATCTGACACCTGTGAATATAACACAACTACCACACCTGCAAGTTCACTCTACACCTGGAAATATGAACACACTGAGCACACCCTGCAAGTATCGCTCTGGACCACCTGTGAATATAACGACAACTGACACACTGCAAGTATCGCTCTGACCACCTGTGAATATACACACAACTGACCACACCTGCAAGTATCGCTCTGACACCTGTGAATATACACAACGACACACCTGCACAGTTCACTCTGACACCTGTGAATATAACACAAACTGACACACCTGCAAGTATCACTCTGACACCTGTGAAATATAACCACAACTGACACACCTGCAAAGTATTCGCCCTGAGACACCATGTGAATATAACACAAGCTGACACATGCAAGTATCACTCTGACACCTGTGAATTAACACAACTGGGGACACACCTGCAAGTATCGCTCTGAACACCTGTGATATTTAACACAACTGACACACTGCGAGTTCACTCTGACACCTGTGAATATAACACAACTGACAACCTGCAGAGTATTCGACTCTGACACCTGTGAATATAACATAACTGACACACCTGCGGAGTATCACTCTGACACCTGTGAATATAACACAACTGACCACACCTGCCAAGTATCGCCCTGACACCTGTGAATATAACACAACTGACACCTGCCAAGTATCGCTCATGACACCTGTGAATATAACACAACTTGACACCACCTGCAAGTATCGCTCTGAAACCTTGTGATATAACACAACTGACCACTGCAAGTATCGCCTGGACACCTGTGAATATAACACAAACTGAACCCTGCAAGTTCGCTCTGACAACTGTGAATTATAACACACTGACACACTGCAAGTATCGCTCTGACACTGTGAAATCATAAGCACAACTGACACACTGCAAGTATTCACCTCTGACACCTGAATATAACACAACTGGACACACCTGCAATCGCTCTGCACTGTGAATATAACACACTGACCAACACCTGCAAGTATCGCTCTGACACCTGTTGATATATTAACACAACTGACACACCTGCGAGATCACTCTGACACCTGTGAATTATAACAAACTGAGCAACCTGCAAGTAATTCGGCCCTGACACCCTGTGAATGTAACACAACTGACACACCTGCAAGGTATCGCTCTGACACCTGTGGAATATACACAATGACACAGCCTGCAAAGTACGCTTCTGACACTTGTTTATAAAACACACTACACACCTGCAGTACTCGCTTTCTGACACCTTGTGACATATAACACCAACTGACACACCGCATATTCACTCTGACACCTGTGAATATAACACCAACTGACACACCTGCTGATATCACTCTGACCACCTGTGAATAACACAACTGACACCTGCAAGCTTATCACACTCTGACCCTGTGATATAACACAACTGACACACCTGCAAGTTATCGCTCTGACACTTGTGAATATAACACAACTGACACACCTGCAAGTATCGCTCTGACACCTGGTGAATAAACACAGACTGACACACCTGCAAGTATCACTCGACACCTGTGAATAAACACAACTGGACACACCTGCGAGTATCACTCTGAACACCTGTGAATTATAACACAACGGACACACCTGCAGTTCGCTTGACACCTGTGATATAACCACAAGCTGACACACCTGCATATCGCCCTGACACCTGTGGAATATAACCACAAACTGACACACCTGCAAGTATCACTCTGACACCTGTGAATATAACACAAACTGGACACTGCAAGATCACTCGACCCTTGTGAATATAAAACAAACTTGACACACCTGCAAGTATCGCTCTACACTGTGAAATAACACAACTGACCAACCTGCAGAGTATCTGCTCTGACACCTGTGAATATAAACACAACTGACCACCTGCAAGTATCGCCTCTGACCACCTGTTGAATATAACACAACGACATCACCTGCGAGTTCGCTCTTGACACCTGTGAACTATAACACAATGACACCTGGCAAGTATCACTCTGAACACTCGTGAATATAACAACCAACTGACACCACCCAAGTATTCGCCCTGACCTGTGCAATATAACCACAACTGACACACCTGCAAGTATCGATCTGAACCTGTGAATATAACACAACTGACACACCTGCAAGTATCACTCTAACACCTGTGAATATAAGCACAATGACACACCCTGCAGTATCGCCCTGACACCTGTGAATATAACACAAGCTGACCACACCTGCAAGTATCGCGACCTGACACCTGTGGAAATAACACAACTGACACACCTGCGAGTATCACTCTACACCTGGTGAGATATGACACAGTCGACAACCTGCAAGTATCACTCTGACACCTGTGAAGTATAAACACAACTGACACACCTGCAGTTCACTCTGAACACCTGTGATATAAACACAACCTGGACACACCTGCAAGTATCGCCCTGACACCTGGGAATATAACACAACTGACACAACCTTGCAAGTATCGCTCTGACACCTGTGAATATAAACACCAACTGACACACCTGCAAGTTCGCTCTGGACACCTGTGATATAACACAACTGCAACCTGCGGGTATCGCTCTGGACCCCGCATGTGAATATAACACAAACTGACCCTGCAAGTATCAACTCTGACACCTGTGAATATAACACAACTGCCACCTGCAAGTATCGCCCTAAAAAAACCCCCCGCCACCTGTGAATATAACACAAGCTGAACACCTGCAAGTATCGCTCTGACACCTAGTCGATATACACAACTTGACACACCTGCAAGTATCGCCCTGAACCTGTGAAATTAACACAACTGACACACCTGCAAGTATCCGCTCTGACACCTGTGATATAACACAACTGACACCTGCACATCACTCTGCACCTGTGACATATAACCACAACTGGACACACCTTGGACCAAGTATACTCTGACACCTGTGAATATAACACAACTGACACACCTGCAAGTACACTCGACACCTGTTGAATATAACACAACTGACACCTGCAGTATCATCTGACACTGCTGATATAACCACAACTGGGGACAACCTGCAGTTATCGCCCTGACACTCGTGAATAAACACAACTGACACACCTGCAAGTATTTCGCCCTGACACCTGTGAATATAACACAACTGAGCACACCTGCAAGTATCGCCTGACACCTGTGAATATAACACAACTGACACACCTGCAAGTATCGTCTGACACCTGATAGAATATAACAACAACTGGACACACCTGCAAGTCATCACTCTGACCCTGAAATAAACACAACTGACACACCTGCAAGTATCGCCCCTGACACCTGATGATATAACACAACTGACACCCTGCAAGTATCGCCCTGACACCTGTGAATTTATAACACCAACTGACCACACTGCGGCAGTATCGCTCTGACACCTGTGATATAACACAACTGACACACCTGCAAGTATCACCTTGACACCTGTAAATATAACACACTGACACACCTGCAAGTATCGCTCTGACACCTTGAAAATAACACAACTGACACCTGCAGTACACTCTGACACCTGTGAATAACACAACTGACACACCTGCAAAGTATCGCTCTGACACCCTGTGAAAAAACACAACTGACACCCTGCAAGTATCACTCTGTACACCTGGAATATAACACAAACTGACACCTGCAAGTATCACATCTGACACTGTGAATATAACACAAACTGACACACCTGCAAGTATTCGCTCTGACACCTGATGAATAATAACACAACTGACACACCTGCAAGTATCGCCTACACCTTGATTTATAAACACACCTGACACCTGCAGTATCACTCTGAGCACTTGTGAATATAACACTGACACACCTGCAAGTATCGCTCTGACACCTGTGAATATAAACAACGAACTGACACACCTGCAAAGTATCGCTCTGACACCTGTGAAATATAACACAACTGACACACCTAGGAGTATCACTCTGACACCTGTGAATATAAACAACTGACACACCTGCAAGTATCACTCTGACGCCTGTGAATATCAACCAACTGACAACCTGCAAGTATCGCTCTGAACCTGTGAATATAAAACACAACTGACACCTTGCAAGTTCACTTTGACACTTGTGAAATAACACAACTGACACCTGCAAGTATCCTCTGACACCTGTGAATATAACACAAACTGGAGCACACCTGCAAGTATCTCTCTGACACCTGTGAATATAACACACTGACACACCTGCAAGTATCGCTCTGACACTTGAATATAACACAACTGACACTGCAAGTATCACTCTGACCTGTGATATAACACAACGCCACACTCCTGCAGTATCACTCGACACCTGTGAACTATCAACACAACTGACACACTGCAAGTATCGCTTCTAGACACTGTGAATTATAACACAACTGACACACCATGCACAGTATCACTCTGACACCTGTGAATACACAACAACACCTGCAAGTATCGCTCTGACACCTCTGTGAATATAAACACAACTTGACACACCTGCAAGTAGTCCGCTCTACACCTGTGAATATAACACAACTGACACACCTGCAAAGTATCGCTCTGACACCTGTAAAATACACAACTGACACACCTGCAAGCTATCGCTGTGGACACCTGTGAAAATAACAAACTACCACACCTGCAAGTATCCTCTGACACCTGGTGAATTATAACACAAACTGACACCTGCAAGTATCACTCTGACACTTGTGACATAACACCAACTGACACCTGCAAGTATCACTCTGACAACCTGTGAATATAACACAACTGACACACCTTGCAAGTATCACTCTGACCACCGTGTAATATAACACAAACGACCACACGTGCAGTATCGCTCTGACACTTGTGAATATTTAACACACTGACACACCTGCAAGTATCACTCTGACACTGTTGAATCATAACAAACTGACACACCCTGCAAGTATCACCTGACACCTGTAATATAAACACAACTGACACCTGCAAGTCATCACTCTGACACCTGTGAATAAAACAAACTGACACACTGCAGTATTCACTCATGACACCTTGAATATAACACAACTGAACCTGCAAGTATCACTTGCACTGTGAATATAACCCACAACTGACACACTGCAAGTATCACTCTGACACCTGTGAATATAACACACTGACACCTGGGGGCCAAAGTATTCGCTTCTGCACACCTCCCTGTGAATATAACACAATGACACACCTGCAGTATTCGCTCTGAAACCTTTTGAATTAACAAACTGACACACCTGCGAGTATCACTCTGACACCTTGAATATAACACACTGACACACCTGCGAGTATCCTCTGACACCTGTTGAATATTAACACACTGACACACCTGGCAAGTATCGACTCTGACACCTATGAATATAACACAACTGACACACCTGCAAGTATCCGCCCTGACACCTTGAATATACACAAACTGACACCTGCAAAGTATCGCTCTGACACCTGTGAATATAAACACAACAACTTGACACACCTGCAAAGTATCGCTCTGACACCTTGAAGTATAACACAACTGACCACACTGCAAGTATCGCTTATCTTAGCTCGACACCTGTGAATATAACCAACTGCACACCTGCAAGTATCGCTCTGACACCTTGAATATAACACAATGAACACACCGCAAGTATCGCTCTGACACCCTGTGAATATAACACAACTGGACACGCCTGAAGTATCGCTCTGACACCTGTGAATATAACACAACTGACACCACCTGCGAGTATCGCTTCTGACACCTGTGAATAAACACAACTGACATCAACTGCAAGTATCGCTCACTGACACCTTGATATAACACAAACTGACAACACCTGCCAAGTATCGCCCTGACACCTGTAATATACCACAACTGCACACCTGCAAGTATCGCCTGACACCTGTCTGAAATATAACACAAACTCAGACACACTGCAAGTATCGCCTGACACTGTGAATATAACACCAACTGACACACCTGAAAAAGTATCACTCTGACAACTTGGAATATAACACAACTGAACACCTGCAATATCACTCTGACACCTTGTGAATATAACACAACTGACACACCTGCAAGTATCCACTCTGGACACCTGTGAATATAACACAACTGACACACCTGCAAGTATCGCTCTGACACCTGTGAATATAAACTCAAACTGCACACCTGCAAGTATCACTCTGACACCTGTGAATTATAACACAACTGACACACCTCAAGTTATCACTCTACACCTGTGAATTATAACACAACTGACACACCTGCAAGTATTCACCTGACACTCTGTCTAATAATTAATAATCTAATAATACAGGACAGGAGACTCTATAAAGTCTGTTCTTAATATTTGCATCCTTGTAAATGGAAGAACTGTTTCTTTTAAATCTTAAGTTTTTTTTATTTTTCATTGATTTCCTGCACAGAGACATTGTGAGGAGGGCTAACATCATAATGTGCACTTCACCATGATTATGTTACCATCGATCACATGAGCTGCTCACCTGGTAGGGATCACCAGGTTAGAACTCACCTGGTTATACTCACCCTGATAGTCTCTGCGACTCACCGGGTAGTCTCCTGGACTCACCTGCGTAGGACTCACCTGGGTAGGCTCACCCAGATAGTCTCGGACTCACCCTGGTAGTCCCTGGACTCACCGGTTGTTCTCATGGACTCACCTGGGTAGTCTCCTGGAACCTCCACCAGCGGTTAAACTCACCTGGTAGGATCACCCTGATAGTCTCCTGACTACCCTGGAGGAACTCACCTGCGGAGGACTCACCAGGGGTAGGACTTCACCTGGTAGTCTCATGACCACCTGGTGTTCATGGACTCACTGGGTAGTTCTCCTGGGACTCACCTGGTAGATCAGCCGATGGGTAGGACTCACCCTGTAGTCTCCTGGACTCACCGGTAGTCTCATGGACTCACACTGGTATCGCCGACTCACTGGGAGACTCCCGGGTAGACCTCACCCTGGTAGTCTCATGGACTCACCTGGTAGTCTCCTGGATCACCTGGGTAGTTCTCCTTGGACTCACTTTCTGGGTAGGACTCACCCTGGTAGTTTAGTCTCATGCGACTTCACCTGGGTTTAGTCTCCTGGACTCACCCTGGGTAGGACTCACAGGTAGGACTCACCCTGGTAGTCTCCTGGACTCAACCTGGTAAGTCTATGGACTCACCTGGGAGTCTCCTGGACTCACCTGGGGTAGGACTCACCTGTGGTAGGACTCACCTCTGTAGTCTCATGGACTTCACCTGGGTAGTCTCCTGGACTCACTGGGTTAGTCTCCTGGACTCACCTGGGTAGGACTCACCCTGGTAGTCTCATGGACTCACCCTGGTAGTCTCCTGGACTCACGCTGGTAGGACTCACCAGGGTAGGACTCACCTGCGGTAGGACTCACCCTGGTAGGTCTCCTGGACTCACCTGGGTAGTTTCTCCTGGACTCACCTGGGTAGTTCTCCTGGACTTCACTGGGTAGGACTCACCCTGGGTTAGTTCTCCTGGGACTCACCTGGGTAGGTCTCTCTGGCTCACCTGGGCGGGCCTTCCTGAGCGAGCCTGAGCAGCTGCAGGGTCTCTGTGTGCGTTCATGGTCTGTTTCGTGGTGCGTTCGAGGAGACACTCCTGGGCCTGTCCGTCAATGAGCAGCTGCAGGGGGGTCCACAGCGACGGCTCCGGACATTGTCTGAGGCTCGGAGCGTTACAGAAGTGCTGCGGAGGTAAAGGAACGCTCCTGTTAACCATGGAGGACCAGATGTGAGTTCAGGTACAGGGAAGCGCTCCTGTAAACCATTGGAGACATGATGTTGAGTGAGGGAGTCCCAGGATACAGGAACGGCTCCTGTAAACCATGGAGACAGATGTGAAGTCAGGAGCTCCTCAGGTACAAGGAACGCTTCCTGTAACCATGGAGACAGATGTGTCAGTACAGGAACGCTCCTGTAACCATAGAGACCAGATGTGAGTTCAGGAGCCTCCTTCAGGTACAGGAAAAGCTTTATCTTATCCTAAAAGCTTTTCCTGTGTTAGAGGTTAAACAGCTGTTTCTCTATTTGTTTTTAGTCCAAAGACCCGTCGCTACTTTGTGCTAATTGTTTGCTGTTGATTCCATTTGATTCACTGTTTTGTTGTTTTTTGTAGTTGTTTGCTGTTGTGTTGAGGCACATTAAGCTGTATTTGACATGGAATGTGCTGTTACCAAATAAAACTTTGCCTTTCCTTACTTTTAGAATGCATGTGGGAAATGTTGAATGGCATCACTTTTGTTCTCTGGACATTCAGACCATTGATATAATCACGATTATAAGTAACAGTGAGACAGAGGACCAGTACTGACCAGCTTGCAGGTCTCCTATAACTGACTAGCTGCTGGGTCTCCTATAAAACAGACAGTACTGACCAGCTGCTTGGGTCTCTATAAAACAGACAGTACTGACCAGCTGCAGGGCTCTATAAACTGACTTCAGCTGCTGGTCTCCTATAAAACGACAGTACTGACCAGCTGCTGGTCTCCTATAAAACAGACCGTTACTGGCCAGTCTGGGTCTCCTATAAAACAGACAGTTATACTGACCAGCCTGCTGGGTCTCTATAAAACAGACAGTACTGATCAGCTGCTGGGTCTCCTATTAAAACAGGACAGTAACTGATCAGCTGGCTGGGTCTCCTATAAAACAGACGTACTGGCAGCTGACAGGGTCTCCTATAAAACAGACAGTACTGACCATCTGCAGGGCTCTCCTATAAAAACAGACCGTACTGACCAGCTGCAGGGTCTCCTATAAAACAGACAGTACTGACCAGCTGCTGGGTCTCCTATAAACCAGACAGTACTATCAGCTGCAGGGTCTCCTATAACTACTAGCTGCTGGGTCTCCTATAAAACAGACCGTACTGGACCAGCTGCAGGGTCTCTATAAAACAGCAGTACCTTGATAACTGCAGGTCTTCCTATAAAAAGACAGTACTGAACCAGCTGCAGGTCTCTATAACTGACTAGCTGCAGGGTCTCCTAATAAAACAGACAGTACTGACCAGCTGCAGGTCTCCTATTAAACAGACAGTACTGCCAGCTGCAGGGTCTTCTATAACTGACTAGCTGCAGGCTCTCTATAAACAGACCGTTACTGACCAGCTGCAGGGTCTCTAATTAAAACAGACAGACTGACCAGTGCAGGGTTCTCCTATAACTGGACTAGCTGTCAGGGTTCTCCTTATAAAACAGGACCGTAGCTGACAGCTGCAGGGTTCTCCTATAAAACAGACAGTACTACCAGCTGCAGGGTTCCTATAACTGACTAGCTGCAGGGTCTCCTATAAAACAGACCGTACTGCCCAGCTGCGGGTCTCTATAAAAAGCAGTTATGACCCAACTGCAGGTCTGCTATATAAACAGACCGTACTGCTCAGGCTGCAGGGGTCTGCTATAAAACAGACAGTACTGACCAGCTGCTGGTCTGCTATAAACAGACAGTACTGCCCAGCTGTGGGGTCTGCTATAAAACAGACAGTACTGGACAAACTGCAGGGGTCTTGCTGATAAAACAGACCGTTACTGCCTCAGCTTGCTGGGTCTGCTATAAAACAGACCATACTGACACACTGCTGGGTCTGCTATAAACAGACAGCTTACTGACAAACTGCAGGGTGCTGCTATAAAACAGACCGTACTGCCTCAGCTGCAGGTCTCCTATAAAACAGACAGTACTTGCCCGCTGCTGGGTCTGCTTATAAAAAACAGACCGTACTGATCAGCTGCAGGGCTCCTATAAAACAGACCGTACTGATCAGCTGCAGGGTTCTCCTATAAAAACAGGACGTACTGCCCAGCTGCAGGGTCTCCTATAAAACAGGACAGTACTGCCCAGCTGCAGGGCTCTCTATAAAAACAGACAGTACTGATCAGCTGCTGGGTCTCCTATTAACAGACCGTACTGATCAGCTGCAGGTTCCTATAAAACAGACCGTACTGATCAGCTGCCAGGGTCTCCTATAAAAAACGACAGTTGGCCAGCTGCTGGGGTCTCCTATTAAAACAGACAGTACTGGCCAGCTGCAGGCGGTCTCCTATAACTGACTAGTGCTGGGTCTCCTATTAAAACAGACAGAGTTACTGACAGCTTGCAGGGTCTCCTATAACTGACTAGCTGCAGTTGTCCTATAAAACAGACAGTACTGACCAGCTGCAGGTCTCATAACTGACTAGCTGCTAAGGTCTCCTATAAAACAGACCGTACTACCAGCTGCAGGGTCTCCTATAAAACAGACAGTACTGATAAACTGCAGGGTCTGCTATAAACAGACCGTATGCTCAGCTGCAGGGTCTCTATAAAACAGACAGTACTGACCGCTGCAGGTCTTCCTATAACTGACAGCTGCAGGGTTCCTATTAAACAGGACCGTACTGACAGCTGCAGGGTTCTCCTATAAACAGACCAGTACTGATAAACTGCAGGGTCTGCTATTAAAACAGACCGTACTGATCAGGCTGCTGGGGTCTGCTATAAAACAGACTACTGATCAGCTGCAGGGTCTTCCTAATTAAAACAGACCGTACTGCTATCAGCTGCAGGGTCTCTATAAAACAGACAGTATGGCCCAGCTGCAGGGTCTCCTATAAAACAGACAGTTACTGCCCAGCTGCAGGGTCTGCTACCAAAACAGACAGTTACTGTACAACCTGCAGGGTCTGCCATGAAACAGATAGTAGTATACCCCTGCCTCTCCTGAAGCGGCGATGGCGAGCTCGTTCCCTCGGGGTCACATCGATCTTGTCTGGCTCCGATCTGACGTGAACAAAGCGCCGACGTTGACAGGACGGCTGCCCTTTTTCAAACGCCACTGCTTCTGACATGAAGGCCACGCCTGGTCAGGAGTCGAACCTGCAACACACACGGTTATTGAAATACACTCAACAAAAATATAACGGCAAACACTTTTGTTTCTGCTCCATTTTTCATGAGATGGACTTAAAGATCTAAAATTCATTCCAGATTACAACAATATTTACCATTTCTCTCAAACATTGCTCACAAATCAGTCTAAATGTGTGAAGTTGAACACTTCTGCTTTTACTGAGATAATCCATCCCACCTCCACAGGTGTGCCACATCAAGGATGCTGATCTGACATCATGATTAGTGCTACAGGTGTTCCTTATTACTGCCCACAATAAAAGGCCACCCTTGGAAATGTGCAGTTTTTGTCTCACAGCAAAATGCCCACAGATGCCACAAGCATTGAGGGGCGTTTGGCACTTGGCATGTGACAGCAGGAATGTCAACCAGTCGTTGCTCATGCCTTGAATGTATTTCTCCACCATAAGCCGTCTCCAAAGGCGTTTCAGAGAATATCCAGTACATCCAACCGGCCTCCACAACCGCAGACCACGTGTAACCACACCAGCCCAGGACCTCCACATCCAGGGCAGGTTCACCTCCAAGATCGTCTGAGACCAGCCACTCAGACACTGGCTGAAAACAATTGGTTTGCATAACCAAACAATTCTGGCACAAACTGTCAGAAACCGTCTCAGGGAAGCTCAACTGCATGCTCGTCTCCTCATCGGGGGGTCTTGACTGACTCCAAGGCTCGTCGCCGTAACAGACGTTGAGTGGGCAAATGCTCACATTCGATGGCGTCTGGACGTTGGGAGGTGTCTCTTCACGATGAATCTCGGTTTACATTGTTCAGGGCAGATGGCAGACAGCGGTTGTGGGTCGGTGGGGTGAGCGCTTTTTTCTGATGTCGATGTTGTGTATCGGAGTGGCCCATGGTGGTGGTGGGGTTATGGTATGGAGGATCTTTATGACGAAGAACACAGGTGCATTTTAAATGGCATTTTGGAATGGCACAGGATACCGTCTGAAATCCTGAGAGGCCCATTTGTTGTGCCATACATCCATGAAACATCACCTATGTTCAGCAAGATAATGACGGCCCCATGTTGCAAGGATCTGTACACAATTGTTGGAAGCTGAAAAATGTCCCAGTTCTTGCATGGCAGCATACTCACCGGACATGTCACCCATTTGAGCAGTTTGGGATGTGCTTTTGACCGGCGATACGACAGCGTATGTACCAGTTCCCACTAAAATATCCAGCACTTCCACAGCCATTGAAGAGGAGTGGACCAACATTCCACAGGCCACAATTCGGACAATCTGATAAACTCTGCGAAGTAAAGATGTGTTGCCACTGCATGAGCGCAAAATGGATGCGTATCACACCAGATACTTGACTGGTTCTGAGTCCCCAGACCCTCAATAAAGACATCATAAGCAACCTGTAGTGTTGTGTTTTACCAAGGGGGAACAGCTGCCCCAGGAGCCGTAGTGTGTGTTTACCTGGTGGTGGGGAACAGCGCCCCCAGGAGCCGTAGTGTGTGTTTTACCAGTGGAACAGCACCCAGGAGCGTAGTGTGTGGTTACCAGTGTGGAACAGCCCCCAGGAGGCTGTAGTGTGTGTTTACAGTGGAACAGCGCCCCAGGAGGCTGTAGTGTGTGTTTACCGTGGAACAGCGCCCCAGGAGGCCGTAGTGTGTGTTTACCAGTGGAACAGGCCCTCAGGAGGCTGAGTGTGTGTTTACCATGGAACAGCGCCCCCAGAAGAAGTAGTTGTGTTTGTGGTTTACCAGTGGAACAGCCCCTCGGATTTTTTTACAGGGGGCCCAGGAGGGTAGTGGGGGGGGCGCGCCGGAGGCGTAGTGTGTGTTTACCAGTGGAACAGTGCCCTCAGGAGGCTGTATGTGTGTTTACCAGTGGAACAGCGCCCCAGAAGAATGTAGTGTGTGTTTACCAGTGGAAACAGCGCCCCCAGGAGGCTGTAGTGTGTGTTTACCAGTGGAACAGCGCCCCCAGGAGGCTGTAGTGTGTGTTTACCAGTGGAACAGCGCCCCCAGGGGCCTAGTGTGTTTTAGAGAGTGGAACAGCGTCCCCAGAGGCGTAGTGTGTGTTTACCAGGTGGAACAGCGTCCCCAGGAAGAACGTAGTGTGTGTTTACAGTGGAACAGCGCCCCCAGGTGGCTGTAGTGTGTGTTTACCAGTGGAACAGCGCCCCCAGGAGGCTGTAGTGTGTGTTTACCAGTGGAACAGCGCCCCCAGGGGCTGTAGTGTGTGTTTACCAGTGGAACAGCGCCCCCAGGTGGCTGTAGTGTGTGTTTAGAGAGTGAACAGCGTCCCCAGGAGGCCGTAGTGTGTGTTTACCAGTGGAACAGCGTCCCCAGGAAGAACGTAGTGTGTGTTACCAGTGGAACAGCGCCCCCAGGAGGCTGTAGTGTGTGTTTACCAGTGGAACAGCGCCCCAGGAGTGGTGTGTGAAGGAACAGCGGTCCCAGGAGGCCGAGTGTGTGTTTACCAGTGGAAACCAGTGCCCTCAGGAGGCCTGTAGTGTGTGTTTTACCAGTGGACCGGCCCCCAGGAGGCTTTTGTAGGTGTGTGTTTACCAGTGACAGCGTTCCCCAGGAGGCGTAGTTGTGTGTTTACCAGTGGAACAGCGTCCCCAGAGAACGTTAGTGGTGTGCGTATTACAGTGACAGGCGCCCCCAGGAGGCCGTAGTGTGTGTTTACCAGTTTGGAAACAGCGCCCCCAGGGGCAGTAGTGTGTGTTTACCAGTGGAACAGCGCCCCCAGGTGGCTTAGTGTGTGTTTACCATGGAACAGCGCCCCCAGTGGCTGTTAGTGTGTGTTTACCAGTTGGAACAGCGCCCCCAGGTGGCGTAGTGTGTGTTTACCAGTTGGAACAGCGCCCCCAGGTGGCTGTAGTGTGTGTTTACCATGGGAACGCGCCCCCCAGAGGCCGTAGTGTGTGTTAAAATAGAGAGTGGAACAGCGTCCCCAGGAAGAGACCGTAGTTGTGTGTTAGAGAGTGGAACAGCGCCCCCAGGGAGACCTAGTGTGTTTAGAGAGTAACAGCGCCCCCCAGGAGGCTGTAGTGTGTGTTTAACAGTGGAACAGCGCCCCCAGGAGGCTGTAGTGTGTGTTTAGAGAGTGGAACAGCGCCCCCAGGAGCGTAGGTGCTTTGGTGTTTAGAGAGTGGAACAAGCGCCCCAGGAGCCGTAGTGTGTGTTACCAAGTGGAACAGCGCCCCCAGGTGGCTGTAGTGTGGTTTACCAGTGGAACAGCGCCCCAGGAGGCCGTAGTGTGTGTTTACCAGTGGAACAGCGCCCCCAGGAGGCTGTAGTGTGTGTTTACCAGTGGAACAGCGTCCCCAGGAGGGAGGCCGTAGTGGTGTGTTTACCAGTGGAACAGCGCCCCCAGGTGGCTGTAGTGTGTGTTTAGAGAGTGGAACAGCGCCCCCAGGAGGCCGTAGTGTGTGTTTAGAGAGTGGAACAGCGCCCCAGGAGGCCGTAGTGTGTGTTTAGAGAGTGGAACAGCGCCCCCAGGAGGCCGTAGTGTGTGTTTAGAGAGTGGAACAGCGCCCCCCAGGAGGTAGTGTGTGTTAGAGAGTGGAACAGCGCCCAGGAGGCCGTAGTGTGTGTTTAGAGAGTGGAACAGCGCCCCCAGGAGGCCGTAGTGTGTGTTTAGAGAGTGGAACAGCGTCCCCAGGAGGCCGTAGTGTGTGTTTAGAGTGGAACAGCGCCCAGGGGCCGTAGTGTGTGTTAGAGAGTGGAACAGCGCCCCCAGGTGGCCGTAGTGTGTGTTTAGAGAGTGGAACAGCGTCCCCCAGGAGGCCGTAGTGTGTGTTTACCAGTGGAACAGCGCCCCCAGGAGGCCGTAGTGTGTGTTTAGAGAGTGGAACAGCGCCCCCAGGAGGCCGTAGTGTGTGTTTAGACAGTGGAACAGCGCCCCCAGGAGGCCGTAGTGTGTGTTAGAGAGTGGAACAGCGCCCCAGGGGCGTAGTGTGTGGTTACCAGTGGAACAGCGCCCCCAGGAGGCCGTAGTGTGTGTTTACCAGTGGAACAGCGCCCCCAGGAGGCCGTAGTGTGTGTTTACCAGTGAACAGCGCCCCCAGGAGGCCGTAAGTGTGTGTTTACCAGTGGAAACAGCGCCCCCAGGAGGCCGTAGTGTGTGTTTACCAGTGGAACAGCGCCCCCAGGAGGCCGTAGTGTGTGTTTACCAGTGGAACAGCGCCCCCCAGGAGGCTGTAGTGTGTGTTTACCAGTGGAACAGCCCCCCAGGAGGCCGTAGTGTGTGTTTACCAGTGCAGCGCCCCAGAAGAATGTAGTGTGTGTTTACCAGTGGAACAGCGCCCCCAGGAGGCCGTAGTGTGTGTTTACCAGTGGAACAGCGCCCCAGGAGGCCATAGTGTGTGTTTACCAGTGGAACAGCGCCCCCAGGAGGCCGTAGTGTGTGTTTACCAGTGGAACAGCGCCCCCAGGTGACCGTGGCGCCGCAGAAGCGCTGGTCCACGTAGTAGAGCTGGTTGTAATACTGCAGCAGTAAATCGAGGCCGGGCTGAGCGCGGCTGGGCGTGCGAGTCGCCTGCAGAGACAGAGAGTTTATAAAGACATGAAGTTTATCCACAGTGCGTCGACTGGACTGGGTCACACCTGACGGAGCTGGTTCAGGGCTCGGATCTCGGCTTCAAACTCGTCTCCGTCGTCACCGTAATGTTCACTGATGACGTCCTGCAACGACAGGAGGTTCTGAGTCCGAGCGGGAAAGAGTCGACTGCTGTGAGGCATCTTTATTTCCAGTTATTTATTTGTATTCATAGAGACAATATATGGAGGATTGAAAGTGCCACAATTAATAAATAAATACACCATTAAATAATTAAATAATGTGTCATTAATTAAATAAATGTGTCATTAATTAAAATAATATGTGTCATTAATTAAATAAATTACCAATGATTCTGTGTAAAAATATATATATAATTATTTATCTATTAATTAATTATTTCATGTCCTGTGTTGCAGTGTTTCATGAATTAATTTTATCTGTCAAACTCGCCCATCAAAAGTTGTGGGCGGGCTAAAGCCTGATTAACTCAAATCTTGTCCATTGCTTTGGCCTGAAGTGTTTGGAAACATGACGGCTACGCTGATGGGAATGTATGTGCTTTCGATAAACTCTATCAAAAAGACACATTGTTAGTTTTCCCAAGAAAAATATTAATTAAATAAGTAAGTTTCCAAATATACTGTGCCTCCTGCTGGCACTCAGCCTAAAATATATATATGGTACATTTGTACTTTTCAACAAGTGTCTGTAACTTGTAACAGACTGATGCTGCCTTACACGCCACATTCTTCCCTCTCAGGGCGGGGACAGGCACCACAGCCTCCGCTCTGAGCCCCGGGCCTGAGCGGAGTGTGGGCTGGAGACAGCAGAGGTATACCGCTCACGGTGCGCTCAGGGCGGGGACAGGCGGCTGTAGACTCCGCTCTGAGCCCCGGGCCTGAGGGGGGGCTGCCGAGGTGCGCTGCGCTCAGAGCGGGGACAGACAGTCTCGGACCCGGGATCAGAGCACAGCGGCGCGGGGAGACAGCGCGCGGAGCAGCAAGGCACTGAACCCCGTGTGTCATGACAATAGCGACGTATCCAAAGTTTGGAAAGAAACAGCGCAAATAAGCGTTCACAGCAGCAAAGCACAAACGTATAACTGACACGTTTATAACAATGGACTGTTTTAATTGACGACACTCTTTAGTGAACGCGCAAAACGGAGGGGAAAGACGAAGCGGAGGCTAAGGGGTAGAATTGAGATTGGGCCATGTTTCCTGTTTACTTCGAAGCAGAGTCAACAGACCGGAGAACTGTCATTACACACGTGCGTCTAAGCTCCGTGGCGCCAAAAGAGTGTTTTCAGAGCGGGACCATCGATAAGAGGGATCGATAATGAAGCAGACGTACGGTTCCGATGCTTTGCTCAAACAGAACCGGGTCTACTTGCCGAGGCTGTGTTTAGTTTAGTTCACACTTGTCTGAGTCAATCGAGTCAATCCGTTATTCTGGAATTGATTTGCCTTGACTGGATGAGCAGCGTGACCAATCAGGTGTTAGGACCTACCCCTCAAACTTTGATGGGCGAGTTTGACAGATAAAATAAATTCATGAAACACTGCACACAGGACCATGAAATAATTAATTAAATAGATAAATATTATATATATATTTTTACACAGAATCATTGGTAATTTAATCAATTAATGAAACATTTATAATACATTGATTTATTTATTCCATATTTAATTAATTAATGACACATTGAATTAAGTAATGACACATTTATTTAATTATTTAATGGTGTATTTATTTATTTAATTGTGGCACTTTCAATCCTCCATAACAATAGAGCGGTTCATGTGTGAAACTGAAACTTGGTGGTCGGAGAAACGTCGGCTTTTGTTGCAGTGAAAATGCCAAGTGACTTTGATATAAAAAGTTCTCTCTTTATTAGGGTTGGGACGATGGACGATATCATCGTCCATCACGATGGTTCACTGTAAACATCGTCAACTGCCAATTAAGGGGACATCGCCCAACCCTACTCTTCATGGACAAAGGAAGTAAAAGACTGTATTTGCATCAGTATTGGTTGCATTTACCTGACGTCACCTCCTTCTAAAGAGCCGATAGTTTTAAACTGAGGCATAACTATGGTAACTGTCTTCATGCAGATTTCTAGTCTTAGTTTGTCGCCAATTTCTCTGTCATTCCTGAGGCCGATTCACATGAAACAAATATTGTCCCAAAGTTCAACATCATCTCTCCAGCTCAAATGAATCATGGTCTAATTATTTCCTCATAAAGGCGTCCAAAGGTGGAGAACAATATTCGAAACATGAGTGTGATGTTGCTCAGTAGAATAAGATATCGTGAATCCGATCACTGTCAAATAATGATCAGGGAACATTTGGACATTTGCTTTTCTCTCTCGTAGAGTCGTATTGGCCCTGCTCCGACTGAAATACGATTCTAGAACATGAAAGCAACTATTGGTATTGTTATCAGCATCAGCATGAGTATGAGTATCAGCATCAGCATAAGTATGAGTATGAGTATGAGTATCAGCATCAGCATCAGCATGAGTATAAGTATCAGCATCAGCATAAGTATGAGTATGAGTATGAGTACGCACAGTATGAGTATCAGCATCGAGTATGAGTATGAGCATCAGCATCAGCATCAGTATGAGTATAGCATCAGCATCAGCATAAGTATGAGTATGAGTATGAGCATCAGCATCAGCATATTAGTATCAGCATGTAGTATGAGTATGAGCATCAGCTATCAGCATCAAGATATGATAGAATAAGAGTATCAGCATCAGCATAAGTATGAGTATGAGTATGAGTATAAGCATCAGCATCAGCATGAGTAATGAGTATCAAGCATCAGCATAAGTATGAGTATGAGTATGAGTATCAGCATCAGTATGAGTATCAGCATCAGTATGAGTATGAGCATCAGCATCAGCATCAGTATGAGTATGAGCATCACATCAGATCAGCATGAGTATGAGTATGAGCATCAGCATCAGCATCAGTATGAGTATGAGCATGAGTATGAGTATGGTATGAGTATCAGCATCAGTATCAGCATAAGTATGAGTATGAGTATGAGTATCAGCATCAGCATCAGCATGAGTAATAAGTATCAGCATCAGCATAAGTATGAGTATGAGTATAAGTATCAGCATCAGTATGAGTATCAGCATCAGTATGAGTATGAGCATCAGCATCAGCATCAGTATGAGTATGAGCATCAGCATCAGCATCAGCATGAGTATGAGTATGAGCATCAGCATCAGCATAAGTATGAGATGAGAGTAATGAGATGAAGCATCAGCATCAGTATGAGTATGAGCATGAGTATGAGTATGAGTATGAGTATCAGCATCAGTATAGTATGAGTATGAGTATTCAGCATAGTATGAGTATGAGCATCAGCATCAGCATCAGTATGAGTATGAGTATGAGCATCAGCATCCATGGTATGAGTATGAGCATCAGCATCAGCATCAGTATGAGTATGAGCATGAGTATGAGTATGAGTATGAGTATCAGCATCAGTATGAGTATGAGATAGCATAGCATAGTATGAGTATGAGTATAGCATCAGTATGAGTATGAGCATCAGTATCAGTATGATATGAGTATGAGTTCAGCATGTATGAGTATGAGTATGAGTATGAGTATGCAAGTATCGAGTATGAGTATGAGTATGAGTATGAGTATGAGTATGAGTATGAGCATCAGCATCAGTATGAGTATGAGTATGATAGCATCAGTATCAGTATGAGTATGAGTATGAGTATCAGCATCAGTATGAGTATGAGTATGAGTATGAGTATCATCAGATCAGTATGAGTAT
Source organism: Neogobius melanostomus (assembly GCA_007210695.1). Taxonomy (NCBI): domain Eukaryota; kingdom Metazoa; phylum Chordata; class Actinopteri; order Gobiiformes; family Gobiidae; genus Neogobius; species Neogobius melanostomus. The sequence continues at coordinate 29,979 of VHKM01001262.1, read as the reverse complement.
GAGTATGAGTATCAGTATCAGTATGAGTATGAGTATGAGTATCAGTATGAGTATGAGTATGAGTATCAGTATCAGTATAGTATAGTATGAGTATGAGATCAGTATCAGTATGAGTATGAGTATCAGATAGTAGAGTATGAGTATGAGTATGAGTATCAGTATCAGTATGAGTATGAGTATGAGTATGAGTATCAGTATAGTGAGTATGAGTATGAGTATGAGTATCAGTCAGTATGAGTATGAGTATGCATCAGTATGAGTATGAGTATGAGTATCAGTATGAGTATGAGTATAGTATAGTATGAGTATGAGTATCAGTATCAGTATGAATGAGTATGAGTATGAGATATCAGTATGAGTATAGCATCAGTATCAGTATGAGTATGAGCATGAGCATCAGCATCAGTATGAGTAGAGTATGAGTATGAGCATCAGCATCAGTATGAGTATGAGTATCGAGTATGAGCATCAGTATGAGTATGAGTATGATGAGTATGAGTATGAGCATCAGCATCAGTATGAGTATGAGTATCAGATCAGCATCAGTATGAGTATGAGTATGAGCATCAGCATCAGCATCAGTATGAGTATGAGTATGAGCATCAGATAGCATCAGTATGAGTATGAGTATCAGATCAGCATAGTATGAGTATGAGTATGAGCATCAGCATCAGCATCAGTATGATATGAGTAACATCAGTATGAGTATGAGTTTTATATGAGTATCAGCATCAGTATGAGATCAGTATGAGTATAGATCAGTATCAGATGAGTATGAGTATCAGTATGAGTATATGAGTATCAGCATCAGCATCAGTATGAGTATGAGTATCAGCTCAGATGAGTATGAGTATGAGCATCAGCATCAGTATGAGTATGAGTATCAAGCATCAGCATCAGTATGAGTATCAGTATGAGTATGAGTATCAGCATCAGTAAGTTGAGTATGAGTATGAGTATCTGAGAGTATCAGATCAGTATGAGTATGATATAGATCAGTATGAGTATGAGTAGAGTATCAGCATCAGTATGAGTATGAGTATCAGCATCAGTATCAGTATGAAGTATGAGTATCAGCATCAGCATCAGTATGAGTATGAGTATCAGCATCAGTATGAGTATGAGCATCAGCATCAGCATCAGCATCAGTATCAGTATCAGCATCAGCATCAGTATGAGTATGAGTATCAGCATCAGCATCAGTATGAGTATGAGTATCAGCATCAGTATCAGTATGAGTATCAGCATCAGTATGAGTATCAGTATGAGTATGAGTATCAGCATCAGTATGAGTATGAGTATGAGTATCAGCATCAGCATCAGTATCAGTATCAGTATGAGTATGAGTATGAGCATCAGCATCAGCATCAGTATCAGTATCAGTATCAGTATGAGTATGAGCATCAGCATCAGCATCAGTATCATGTATCAGCATCAGTTTATGAGTATCAGTATCAGCATCAGTATCAGTATGAGTATGAGTATCAGTATGAGTATGAGTATGAGTATCAGCATCAGTATGAGTATGAGTATCAGCATCAGTATCAGTATGAGTATGAGTATCAGATCAGCATCAGTATGAGTATGAGTATCAGCATCAGTATGAGTATGAGCATCAGCATCAGCATCAGATCAGTATCAATCAGTATATTGAGTATCAGCATCAGCATCAGTATGAGTATGATCAGATAGTATCAAGCATCAGCATCAGTATGAGATCATATGAGTATATCAGCATCAGTATGAGTATGAGTATCAGCATCAGTATGAGTAGATCAGTATGAGTATGAGTATCAGCATCAGTATGAGTATGAGTATGAGTATCAGCATCAGCATCAGTATGAGTAATCAGCATCAGCATCAGTATCAGTATCAGTATCAGTATGAGTATGAGTATGAGTATGAGTATGAGCATCAGCATCAGCATCAGTATGAGTATGAGTATGAGATAAGCATCAGTATCAGCATCAGCATCAGTCATGAGTATGAGTATGAGCATAAGCATCAGTATCAGTATCAGTATCAGTATGAGTATGAGTATCAGCATCAGTATGAGTATGAGTATGCGTATGAGTATCAGCATCAGCATCAGTATCAGTATCAGTATAGTATGAGTATGAGTATGAGCATAAGCATCAGTATCAGTATCAGTATCAGTATCAGCATCAGCATCAGTATGAGTATGAGTATGCGTATGAGTATCAGCATCAGCATCAGTATCAGTATCAGTATCAGTATGAGTATGAGTATGAGTATGAGTATGAGTATCAGCATCAGCATCAGTATCAGTATCAGCATCAGTATGAGTATGAGTATGAGCATAAGCATCAGTATCAGTATCAGTATCAGTATGAGTATGAGTATCAGCATCAGCATGAGTATGAGTATGAGTATGAGTATGAGTATGAGTATCAGCATCAGCATGAGTATGAGTATGAGTATGAGTATGAGTATCAGCATCAGCATGAGTATGAGTATGAGTATGAGTATGAGTATCAGCATCAGTATGAGTATGAGTATTGTTACGATGCGGCTCTGGGTCTGACCTTGATGCAGAGACTGAAGTCGACTTCTTTAGTTTCCTTCAAACCCAGAGGAATCATGGGAACGTTCATCGCCTCACTGCAACGAGAACAGCTGTAAGGTCAAACACGAACAGCTGCAGGGTCAAATAAATGTCATAAAGTTTCTGGGTTAACTTTTTGACCTAAAAAGAGTCAGGAGTTTGAAAAGTGCTACATAAAACTGACATGTCTTATATTATTATAATGATAATAGTGTTGTTACCCTGGTCCTGGTACGGGTCCATGTATATATTACTATTACTATTATTATTATTATTATTATTATGTTACCCCTGGTCCTGGTACGGGTCCATGCAGCTGTTCAGCTCCTCCAGTTCCTCTTTGAGCAGCTGAAGGTTTGAGTTGACGAAGCTCAGCTCCAGAGCCACCGTTTCCTTCACTTTAGGGTTCGACGTCGCCCTAAAACGACCACGTTAAAGGAGGTTAAAGAGGAGCTGCAGCAACGCTGTAGTATCTACTGTAGTACTGTAGTAGTACTGTAGTAGTAGTAGGAGTGTAGTGGTATTGTAGCATTGTGGCACTGTAGTGTCTTTACCTGAGCAGGTTCTCGGCTCCCAGACTCAGTTCTCTGTTGATCTGCTGTACTGTAGTTCTTCAGTATTGTAGTATTGTAGTAGTATTGTAGTATTGTAGTAGTATTATAGTATCTTTACCTGAGCAGGTTTTCGGCTCCGCTCCGAAGCCTCAGTTCTCTGTTGATCTGGGAGTTGAGTTGGACTCGGAGACTCTGGAGTTTACTGCGCTCACTTTCCTGAAACAAAGCAGAGTTTACCCCAGAGCGCCCCCTGTCTGTGTCTGGAGTTACTGCGCTCACTTTCCTGAAACACAGCAGAGGTTTAACCCAGAGCGCCCCCTGTCTGTGTCTGGAGTTACTGCGCTCACTTCTAAACACGCAGTTTAACCAAGCGCCCCCTTCGTTCTGGAGTACTGCGCTCACTTTCCTGAACAAGCAGAGTTTAACCCAGAGCGCCCCCTTCTGTGTCTGATTACTGCGCTCACTTTAAACAGAGCAGAGTTTAACCCAGAGCGCCCCTGTCTGTGTCTGGAGTTACTGCGCTCACTTCTGAAACAGAGCAGAGTTTAACCCAGAGCGCCCCTGTCTGTGTCTGGAGTTACTGCGCTCACTTTAAACAGAGCAGAGTTTACCACCCTCTTTCTGATTACTTCTTCATAAATAACATTTTAAACACATGTACAGCAGACGAATTTGACAATAACTGTAAATGTTTGTGCTTTAATAACTTTTAGCCTCGAGTTTAAAAGGCTTCATTTAACTGAGTCAAAGGCTTTAAACATGTACAGCTTTATTGTTTAAATCAAACACATAAGATCATGTGAGGACACAGTGGTACCTTTCTGCCCGAGTCCGTCTGACGTCCATCATCATCGTCTTTTGTCTCGTCTCTGAAAAAAAGTTTATATTTATTCACTTTATTAAGCCCCACCCACTTGAGTTTAGCACTTCCTGTGGTCAACATAAAATACAAGGAGAATAAAGTGAAAACTGCTCAAAGGAAATGATTTCTCGTGGCTGATAAAGAAGACGGTGTGAAAAAGGACCTGAGTTTCCTGCGTTCATGTGGACGTTATTGTTGTGACTCTGCATTAATGGTTTGGCAGAGCATCTGTAAAGTACGATATCTGCAGTTTGGCCGTGAACACAAGGTGGCGCCGCACAGAGTGAGTTCCTGAAGGAGCTGAATCCGGACATTTCTGCTCCTCATAGTTTTTTTTGTTTTTTTTTGCCCAGGAGGACGTTGAGAGAGGTTTTTATGTTAAAACTTTACTCTGGTGTCACTGTGGGAGCGAACACAATACAAAACAACACAATACAAAACAACACAATACAAAACAATACAAAACAATACAATATAAACGCTGCATTACTCGCAGAATACTTCAACCTCGGAGTTTATTAAATGACGCCTTTTCGCCGCCGGAAAGAACTTCCCTAAATCAGTATTTAAAACTGGGGTACCGAATAGAACCGGTGACAAAGGGCAGCCCTGGCGGAGACCAACACGCACCGGGAACTGGTCTGACTTACTGCCGGAAATGCGAACCAAGCTCCTGCTGTGGTCATACAGGGAACGGACAGCCCTTAGCAGAGGGCCCCGGACCCCATACTCCCGGAGCACCCCCACAGGGCACCACGAGGGACACGGTCGAACGCTTTCTCCAAATCCACAAAGCACATGTGGACTGAACCCTCGAGCACCCGATGAAGGGTATAGAGCTGGTCCAGTGTGCCACGACCAGGACGGAAACCGCATTGTTCCTCCTGAATCCGAGGTTCGACTATCGGCCGGATCCTCCTCTCCAGCACCCTGGAGTAGACCTTACCTGGGAGGCTGAGAAGTGTGATCCCTCTGTAATTGGAGCACACCCTCCGATCCCCCTTCTTAAAGAGAGGGACCACCACCCCGGTCTGCCAATCCAGAGGCACTGTCCCCGACCGCCACGCGATGTTGCAGAGACGTGTCAGCCAAGACAGCCCTACAACATCCAGAGACTTAAGGTACTCGGGACGAATCTCATCCACCCCCGGGGCCACCGAGGAGCTTTCTAACCACCTCAGTGACTTCAGCCTGGGTGATGGACGAACCCCCCTCCGAGTCCCCAGCCTCTGCCTCTTCATCAGAAGACGTGACAGTGGGATTGAGGAGATCCTCGAAGTACTCCTTCCACTGCCCGACCACATCCCCAGTCGAGGTCAACAGCTCCCCGCCCGCACTGTAAACAGTGTTGGTGAAGCACTGCTTCCCCCTCCTGAGGCGCCGGATGGTTTGCCAGAATCTCTTCGAGGACCGATAGTCCTCCTCCATGGCTTCTCCGAACTCCTCCCAGACCCGAGTTTTTGCCTCTGTGACTGCACGAGCTGCAGCACGCTTGGCCTGCCGGTACCTCTCAGCTGCCTCCGGAGTCCCACAAGCCAACAAGGCCAGGTAGGACTCCTCCTTCAGCTTGACAGCATCCCTTACTTCCACCACCGGGTTCGGGGATTGCCGCCGCGACAGGCACCAGAGACCTTACGGCCACAACTGCGAGCAGCCGCATCGACAATGGAGGAGGAGAACATGGTCCACTCGGACTCCATGTCTCCAACCTCCCTCGGAATCTGGGTGAAGCTCTTCCGGAGGTGTGAGTTGAAGACCCTACTGACAGAGGGATCCACCAAACGTTCCCAACAGACCCTCACAACACGTTTGGGCCTGCCAGGTCTGACCGACTTCCTCCCCCCCTGCCAGCGGATCCAGCTCACCACCAGGTGGTGATCGGTTGACAGCTCAGCCCCTCTCTTCACCCGAGTGTCCGAGACACGCGGCCGGAGATCAGATGACACAACTACAAAGTCGATCATCGACCTCCTGCCTAGGGACAAACCATGACTAGCACAGAAGTCCAATAACAAAACACCACTCGGGTTCAGATCGGGGAGGCTGTTCTTCCCCATCACCCCCGTCCAGGTCTCACTGTCGTTACCCACGTGGGCGTTGTAGTCCCCCAGTACAACAATGGAGTCCCCAGCCGGAGCACCATCTAGTACCCCTCCAGGGACTCCAAGAAGGCCGGGTACTCGGCACCCTCTCGTTCCCCGGGGTGAACTCCAACACGTGGCGGCTGAGCTGTGGGCTATGAGCAAACCCACCCCAGCCCGCCGTCTCTCCCCGCGGGCAACTCCAGAGAAATGGAGCGTCCAGCCTCTCTCCAGGAGTTGGGATCCGGAACCCAGGCTGTGTGTGGAGGTGAGCCCGACTATATGTTTTTTATTTAGACAAGGACCTGTAGTCCCTGGGCAGGTTGATGTTACAAAAACTGATTTTAAATGTAGATGAATATGTGACTATGGATTTATACATTTTAACATCATCAGTAACATACATTTAATTTAAATATGTTTAAAACATTATAACATTTTCTACCAATCCTTTTTCTAGGTAAACGGTCGCTCCCTCATGACGTCGTTACAGATCATGAGCAAGTTTGATTTTCTAGAAGCTATTTTCTAGTTAAATGTGCAAATCTTTTGACTGTAGTACATTAATAATCTCTGTTGTCAGTGTGTTCCACTGACCCAGTGCGATCACAGAGAAGGCAGATTTACATTGTGGGATGCTGCATTCTCCTCTAGAAGTAGATCGAGTAGTTCGAGTCATTTTATCAGAACATAAAGTTATACATTTTCTCAGAGGAGGTGCAGTGACTCCATCAATCATTTTAAAAAGTAAGCAAACATTAGATTATAAGGTTTTTAAAATTCAGAATTCCATACTTATTTAGTATTTGACAATGGTGATAGAGCCTGGGTTTCTTATCATGGATCTTGATCTGGCCTCTCAACCTCCCCCACAAGCTCAGGCTCCTCCTGCACCAGCTCAGGCTCCTCCCCCACAAGCTCAGGCTCCTCCCCCACAAGCTCAGGCTCCTCCCCCACCAGCTCAGGCTCCTCCTGCACAAGCTCAGGCTCCTCCCCCACAAGCTCAGGCTCCTCCCCCACAAGCTAAGGCTCCTCCTGCACAAGCTCAGGCTCCTCCCCACAAGCTCAAGCTCCTCCCCACAAGCTCAGGCTCCTCCCCCCAGCGAGGTGACGTCCCGAACACCAGAAGCTGCGCATGTGGACCAGGTCGTCGAGGCACCGCCTTTGACCACCACCCAGTCCTCCCTGCACCCGACCCCTACGGCTCCCTCTGCGGGTGGTCCACAGGAGGGCGGGCCCACGTTTTTGATCAATACTTGAGTAAAAGTAATGAAGTACTTGGAGATACGGCACGGTAGCACAGCGGTTAGCGCTCGTGCTTCACAGCTAGAAGGTCCTGGGTTCGATTCCCACCAAGGCCGGGGCCTTTCTGTGTGGAGTTTGCATGTTCTCCCCGTGTCTGCGTAGGTTTCCTCCGGGTACTCCGGTTTCCCCTACCACTAAAACATGTACAATAGGCCAGGATGAATGAGAGTGTGTTTGAGAGTGTGCATGGGGGACGACGGATGGAAATTAGCCCAAGGCTACAATCCGGTGTGGCTTGTTCATTAACTTGCACTGTCCCTACCAAATAAACCAATAAACTAAATAATGGGACTCTCGTACTGTGAGTAACTGTTTGAGTAAAAGTCGGATTTAAGTTTCAGTTTGACATAAATGTTTTGTTTCTCATCATTTATGTTAAACTGAAACATGAATCTAACGCTCAGTTACTCACAGTACTCGAGTAATGATTTCAACATTACTCTGACTTGAGTGAATATTTTGACACTTTGACAGAAAAGTTCATTAAAGCCTCTGTCAAAGAAACTCTGAATAATAATCATATGAACTATAGTCGTTTTGTTTCCTACGTCACTGATAAACCGAGCAGCCAAAATATTTACTCAGAGTAACGTTACTTTGAAATCATTTTACTCAAGTACGAGTAAAAAAGTATTTGTAGAAAATGACTCTCAAGTACCATGAGTGACTCATTTATTTTCAATGACGTCATAAACTGTGAATCAAAACAGAAACTCAGAAAATCCAGAAAAAGTAAATAATAGTAAAGAACACAGAGACGAATCTGTTTAATACTTTACACATCATTTAAATAATTACTCACTGTTATTGTTACTCGAGTAACAGATACTTCATCATCATTTTACTCAAGTACAAGTAAAAAGTACTGTGTGATAAGTATAATTACTTCATAAAGTTACTTGTACTAGAGTAAATATACCTGAGTACTACCTGCTGATAAACCACAGGCTTTATGTTTATGTTTATTCCGTTTATTCTGTTGACTCTGATTCAGTTCCTTCAGATCCTCACAGATTATCACCGACAGATGGTTTTAATCCTGAGCGGCTTTTACAGTGTCTGCTTCATCTGCAGAGACAAACTAACTTTACCACAAATGTTTCAGGGACAAAGGCACATTGAGTTGCCTTGTGTACGAAATGCGCGGTATAAATAAAGTTGCCTTGCCTTGCACAGGTGTAGGAGACAGTTAGGAGATAATAACTCGCCTCAGAGCAGCTTCCTCCTCCATCTTTAAAAGTCCCGTAAAGTCCAGAACATCCCAGACTCACTGCTCCATCAGCTCCATCCGCTGCGGGGCTTCAGGCGGAGGACAGGCGGGGACAGGCGGAGGACAGGCGGGGCAAGAGGCCGGGTCGGACTGCGGGGCTTTGGACGCGGTTTAAAGTTGGTTTAAAGATGTTTTAAAAAGTGTTGACGGTGTTTTGATCTGACGGAGACGCGGAGGCGATGACGTCACTGGATTTGCACGCGGGGGCGGGGCGGACAGCCGAGTGCAGCCAATCACAGGGCAGGAGGAAACAGGAAACGCTCCGGAGGACCGTCCTGCGGTGACACGGCGGCCATGTTGGGACGGTCTTCAGCCGAGTTCAACTTTGTTTCTTTTTATTCTTTATTTGTTTACTGTGAAGTCGAAATAAACAAAGGTCTTTAATTTCCTCCTTTTTCCCCTCCCCCAAAAACAACAACAAAAAGAAAAAATTAAAATAAGTGAATAATGGGAGGAAAATAGTGGAAACAAAATAAACAATAATAAAAAACAACCACATTATTTGGCGATATGAGGTGATGACGACATCGCAGCATCGCTAAAGTCGTCCTCAGACTGAGATCGACAAACTGAATAAATACATTTGTACATTTCCTCTTTTAGTTAAATACTTGTCTTTGTTTTTTAACTCTTGTTTTGACACAGTCACCTACAAACTGTGCTTAATTACAGTTCGAGTCCAAACTGACGTCACACAGGAAGGGCATCTGCGTATAGTCGAGCGGCCAGTCCCGCCCACCGCAGCCCCGTCTGCTTTTTTTATTTTTATTTTTTTATTTTATTTAAACAATTTCAAAATACAACATCTCGTCGAGGTACAAAATGCGAGAAAAATACAAGTAAAACAGATTTAGGGACTGTACAGAAATGCAAGGCACGAAATTAAAAACATTGGAGCATTAGTGTCAATTTTAAAATAAAAGGTATTTGGACATGTCGGAAACTATTTTCTTAGTAGAGCTGGATTTGATATGTCTTAACGAGGAAAAATACAATTTGAATTCATTCATAAAGTGATTGAAACAGGGGTGAGTGTCTCTCCATTTACAACAATGTATGTGGTATTTTGCAAGAAGAAAAACAATATTAATAATCTCGGACACAGAATTTTCTAAACCTTCAAAAAAATATAAAATATATTCACTTTTAAAATTGGGGATATCCAAGATTTTAAGAGATAGCCAATCTCTAATATCACTCCAGAAACCACCCGTTACTGGACACAAGAAGAACAGATGCTCTAAGGTTTCTTCAGGAAAATCACAGAAGGCACAACTGGCCAAGTCAAATTTAAATCTCTTATGAAGAAACACTGAGACAGGATAAATCCTATGGGAGATTTTAAAATGTGTCTCTTTAACTTTGGGTGGAATCGGCCATTTGACATATTTAGAGAAGGCCAAAATCCTGGACCTATCTATTGATGTATTTCTATTGAAATCATGAAATAGTTTGAGTTTAAAAGCATCTGTAACAAACCTACAGTATTAGTGCATTTCTTGTCTTCCAGTTTATTACCATCAATTAATAAACTTGGTAGAGCTGGAGTAACATTAGAGTGGGCCAAAGTGTTCTGGATCAGCTGTATCAACGCTGCAGGCACAGCTTTACAGATTTTTTGATAATTTCTAGAATTGACATTAAGCCGGTTCATAAAACTGTTGTAATCCAATAAAACACCATTGGTATCCATTATATCTGTTACAAATAAGATCCCCGTATTAAACCATTCTACATTAAATATTGATTTTTGGTTAATAAGTATTGACCTGTTATTCCACAGTAAAGAACTGTGAGGAGTAAAATTATGTGAGAACACAATTTTCCAAAAAAGCAATATTTGCTTATGAAATTGAGACAGGGCGAATGGAATTTTTGTTAGTTCAAAATCACAACTTAGAAAAAAGTCTAAACCACCAAATTTTTCAAAGATTGCCCTAGGAATGTGAAACCACATGGAGTTGGGTTAGGGCTAAATAGGTTTTCAACCACGTGATCCTAAATGAACCAATTAACGCTTCAAAATCTAAGGCTTTAACACCACCATTCTTGTATTCTTTTACTAATTGAGATTTTTTTAAATAGTGTGTCTTATTTCTCCATATGAACTGAAAAATCACAGAATTGGCTTTTTTTATATTATTGTTTGAGGTAAACAAAGAATGGCAGGGATAAATTAACTTTGAAACACCCTCTGCTTTGGATAAGAGAACTCTTCCGAATATTGTAAGGTCTCTGGTCAGCCAGCGACTCAGAGATTTTTTCATATCAATTATGCGTTTCCCGATATTGATCTCTTGCATCCTCTCAACGTCTTTAGAAATTGTTAACCCCAGATATTTCACCTCAGATTGGACTTTTATGGAGCATATAGAGCTGTCGGTGCATGTATGGATTGGAAGCAATTCACATTTGTTAATGTTAAGAGACAGACCTGATGCATCTGAAAAGGCACGAATCAATTTTAGAGCTATGTCAACCATGGTTTTATCCTTTAAAAAACTGCAGTATCATCTGCAAATTGACTAATTTTGAATTCTTTATCAAAGATTTTGACACCTTGTAGATATAAATTATTAATTATTGCTAAGGTAAGCAACTGGGTGGTCAGAATAAACAATTTGGGAGAAATAGGGCATCCTTGCCGGATCCCTCTTGACATTTTGAAACTAGGAGTCATATCAGATCCTAAGGAGACATAACTACTTATATCTGTATAGAACATTTTAATTATATTACAGAAATTTTCACCAAAACCCATAAATGTTAACGTTTTAGCAATGAAGCAGTGCTCTAACGAATCAAATGCTTTATAAAAGTCTAGGAATAGTATTAGACTATCATTTTCAATAAAATCACTGTAATCTAACATGTCAAGAATCTGTCTGGTATGAAAATGAATATTCCTTCCCTTAATAAAGGCAGATTGACATTCGGTGATGACATCAGACAAACCACTATTTAGGCGATTGGCAAATACTAGAGCTAACAATTTATAATCAGTACATAGAAGGGTTATAGGCCTCCAGTTATCAAGGAAAAGTGGATCCTTGCCAACCTTTGGGATCAACGTAATGAGACCTCGTTTCATAGTTGGAGAGAGATTATGCGTTGAGATACATTCAACCAGTGCTTCAAATAACATTAGACGAATGTCCTTCCAAAAGAAATCATAAAACTCAACAGTTAATCCGTCTAAACCTGGTGATTTGCCCTTAGCCATTTGACTAATTGCAGTATCTAACTCTTCAATTACCAACTCATCTTCCATGTTCTTCATAAACTCATCACTAACTGTCTCGCCAAAGTCCTTAATTGAATCAAAGAAGGATTTGGAATTTAACTCAGAAAAACTGGAGCAATATAGGTTACTATAAAAGGTTCTAATTGCCCTGTTTATATCTTCCTGATTATCAGTGACAATACCGTTAATGTTAAGTTTAGATATTTTCTTTTTAGATTGTCTGTGTTTCTCAAGACTGAAAAAATAATTAGAATTTTTTCGCCTTCCTCAATCCAGCGAGCTCTGGAACGAACAAAGGCGCCTCGAGCTTTATCTATAAAAATATTATCTAGCTGGCTCTTAAGAGTGTCTAATTGGGCTTTTTCATCAGGAGTTAACACAGATTTCATACATAAATCATTAATAGAGCTTTCCCTATTTTGTCGAGAGGCGAGTTTTCCAACTTTTATTGCAATGTCTCGAACTTTGAATTTAAACCATTCCCATCTATTTAAGGGTGTAGAGTCTAAAGATGTTGTTTCGACAATCAGATTTTTTACTTCTTTACAAAAATGTTCATTGTGCAAAAGGTTGCCATTGAACTTCCACATTGATTTAGATGGTGGCTTCTTATTTTTTAAAGCAAGAACCAGGGTCACAGCACAGTGATCAGTTAGTGGAGAAATTGAGATTTCACATTGAGAAATGTTGTCAATCCAGTTATGTGGAATAAGCCAGTAGTCTAGCCTGGAGCATTGACCATTATTTGACGCATTAAACCAAGTGTATTGCCTCGCACCGCTGTTTCTTATCCTCCAACAATCAACCAAGTTAGTATTTGAAACCAATGTTGTAAAAGTGTCATTGGGAGTGAAATACTGCCCCCTAGTGGGGAGACAATCATTTAAATTGTCAGGAACCAAATTAAAATCCCCCCTATAATCACCTGTTCACAACAATACATCGCCTTCCATTGCGTGATTTTCTCACACAGGTTCTTGTAGAATATCTTATTAATTGCTCTGCTATTGTAACCGTAGACACATACCAAGATAATTTTAACATCGTCGGCATCAACAACGACCATCAACCAATGACCATTTGAATCACCTTTATGATCCAACACTGAACCAAAAAATCTCGAAAATAAAATCATTACCCCAGCTGACTGAGACGTCCCAAAAAAGTAAGAGAAAAAAGTGGCTTATTGCAAACTATTGGGTTAATAAATGTGGCTAAAAATGAATCGGATTACAGAGCCTGCTACAAGCACCGCCACTCACTCCGCCATCTTGGAACCTCTCCCCCCGTCTGCTTGACGCAAGCCAGAATCGTTCGAACTTCCGCGTAGCTCCTCTGCCTTCACGTTGTGATATATATTTTAAATATTTTTTTTAATAACATAAAAAGTGAAAACACTAAAGCTCTAAATCATAGGAACAATATATTCATGAAAAATAACTTCAAAGAGGGAGACTGAAGGAGTTTGTTGTGTGTTTCCTTGTTTTGCGAAAGGATCAACCAATCACCTCACTTGCGTTCTGCAGCACTGGCCGCGGAGTCACCTTGTGCGGCAGGTGCACGTCAGCGGCAGGTGCACGTCAGCGGCAGGTGCACGTCAGCGGCAGGTGCACGTCAGCGGCAGGTGCACGTCAGCGGCAGGTGCAGCTGTCGTGAACTCCCTGATTGGCTCCCAGGTGCGTCCAGCGCGTAAACGCGGAGCTGACGCTGAAGTATAAATTGGCCTTAAGTCTCTGAAACATGAACATCAATATTTTACACAAACCGTTTTGGTTTGTGTACCCCTGGCCATGTTTTATTCTTTACTATTACTATTATTATTTTTCTTCCTCCTTTTTTTCTTTTGTATATAAAACATTGTTTTGTATTTAATACTGCAACAATTTAATTAATTAAAAAAAATAAAAAAAAAATTAAAAAATGAACATTCTTCTGCCCTCAGTTGAGTGTGTAGCTACTCAACCTATGCAGCGAGCTAAACATTAGAGAAGGTGCTTCCAGGAACGACAGGACACGTGCTTTTACTGAAGACCAGTGTTCTTCTCTTTTGACTTGTAAAACTGTGAACATACAGTAATAAAATACAGTGTTAACACACTTGCAAGATATTGCAACCACATCGTACAAAACAGAAGCTAGTAGCATAGCTTTCTTATACCACGAAAAACGTTTATAACGTTATATGTTATTATTGTGGTTGTCATGGCAGCCGTGGTTCCTTTATGCAGAGCTGTAATCTGTATGTTGGCCAGCAGAGGGCGCTCTGACTCTTCCTCTGAGGGGCCAGAGCTGAGCGAGCGGCAGAAATATTTACTCCAGTAAATCAGTACTTGGAGAAAATGTTACTCGAGTACGGTGAGTAACTGATTTATTTTCAGTGACGTCATAAACTGTGAAATAAAACAATAAAATCTGTGTAAATCAGAACAACTAAATAATAGTAAAGAACACGGAGCAGAACGACACCTGTTTAATATTAAACATCATTTAAATATTGACTCACAGCAGAAAAATCAGTATTATTTTGAGTAAGAAACAGATCATTCATTATAATTTAACTCAGAATCAGTTTTTATTGCCTTTGTTATGAACAGGTTCACAAACCAGGGAAACATGAAACACATCATTTAGATTCAATAAACTAGAAAAACTTTAAAACTATAACAGATTAACCTCTTAACCCCCGCCTTAACCGAGCACATGTTCAACAAAGCAGACAGACGTCTCTCTTCAGATGAGCCTCAAGAGAAACATCACCAATCAGTCACAAGTCTGTTACCTATTGTATATGTTTTATGTTGCAGAATGTGCTGATGTTTGTCTTTAAAATGAACTCCCTCTAAAGAAGTGACTCAACATGAATAAACAGCGCCCCCTGGTGTCTCACATCAGGATTATAAACCAGACTCGGCCTCAGAAAAAACACATCGATGAATAATTCAGATATTTCTATATATTTCTATGATTGATACTTTTACTATAATAGAGAGATTTAAAACAAATATTACAGCACTTTATATTGCTTAAAATATCGGCCTATATATCGGCCAAACCCCTTCACATCGGTATCGGCCGTAGTGTTTGGAGTAAAGTCCCCAGATAAATGTGGATTCACTGATATAATAAAACACACAGATGGAAAATAACAAAACTCAACTCACTGTTTTTGGAGCTTTGGAAGAGTCTCAAGTCCCAAAAACCATGACTCGAGTCTGACTTGAGTCTCGTCAGTGATGATCAAAATGACTAAACCAGGACTAAACCAGGACTAAACCGGGACTAAACCAGGACTAAACCAGGACTAAACCAGGACTAAACCAGACTAAACCAGACTAAACGGGACTAAACCAGGACTAAACCAGGACTAAACCAGGACTAAACCAGGACTAAACCAGGACTAAACCGGGACTAAACGGACAAACCGGACAAACCAGACTAAACCAGGACTAAACCGGGACTAAACCGGGACTAAACCAGGACTAAACCAGGACTAAACCAGGACTAAACCGGGACTAAACCGGGACTAAACCAGGACTAAACCAGGACTAAACCAGGACTAAACCGGGCCTAAACTGGGCCTAATCACAGAAGCGAGAGTCCGGTCGACAGGACGAGAGCTTCACGAACAGAGCATGTGTGTCTGGACATTTGAAGAACCTTTGTCCTCTGAAGGTGCCGTCGCTCACTCCGCGCTGGTCCTCCTGAAACACAGAGGAAACGGTTATTTACATGATTTCCACTGAATCCAAATCCAACATATCTGGATTCAATTTTAAAATTAAAACATCCAGACACCGTTGTACATGGACACACAAACGTTGCTATGGAAACAGTTACCAGCTCCAGACCCGCCATCTCAGGAGCGACTCCCGGCAGAAACCCGATCCACCGAATGGTCCCGTAACCCGTCACTCCGTTTGCCAGATCGAGCTCCACCACAGAGTCCACCCCAGGGAGTCCACAGGGGCGCTGCAGAGGGACTGCTCAGGTCTGCAGGGGGCGCTGCAGAGGGACTGCTCAGGTCTGCAGGGGGCGCTGCAGAGGGACTGCTCAGGTCCACAGGGGCGCTGCAGAGGGACTGCTCAGGTCTGCAGGGGCGCTGGAGGCCTTTGGTCAAGCTTCATGACGCACTGCAAAGGAAGCTCTGTCATTTCCGTTTCCTTTTCTCCCTGAAACACCAGTGGAACATGTGAGTCTAACAGACGAGGGTCTGGGGAGAGGGAGGTCAAAGATGTTACCGTGGTGACGAGGACAAACGTGTCTCTGTCCCTGATCTGGATGCTAACCACTCTGCCGCTCACACTCTGGTCATTGTTGAAGAACTGGACCCAGTCTCCTTCAGCCAGAGCCTCATCCTCAATCACAGGAGAGCGGGCCCAGAGTCGAGCTGAGGGCCTCAGTCTGACCTCAGTCACAGGAGAGCCGGCCCAGAGCCGAGCTGAGGGCCTCAGTCTGACCTCAGTCACAGGAGAGCGGGCCCTGGGACCTGGTGTAGGTCCCTTTGGAGATTCTGGACTTGACTCTTCAAAGTGCAGATCAGGAGCTCCGTTTGGGTCGGCGTAAATGTCATCTGTGAAACAGGAGGTTTGTGTCTGTCATGATTTATAATTTATGGTAAATAATAATCTACAGAAGTATCTTCTGTTCTTTTTGTGTAAAAATGTACAAATTAACCTTCTTCGGGCTCCAGCTTCATGACATCCATCAAAGGAACAACAAAGGACGTCCCAGAGTCTCCCTGAAACACAAACTTCAGTCACTTCTCTCACATTAAAAACACAAGGCTCAGGGTTATGTCCTAAAGTCTGTGTTACCCACAGGTGAGAGTAGCCGTTAACCGAGGGGAGGGACTTAGCCAAGCTAAACCTCCCAGTGGTCTATCAACAGCCACTGTGGCTAGTGGTGTACAAAGGTTTCCAGCCACCTACTGTTAAACTAGCCAAAACTAAAACGTAATAGATTTACATTGAAAACCTAATATAAAAGAAACCAACAATAAAAGACGTCTTATTTAAAATGTATTGCTGTCGTACTGTAGCAGTTTCATTGATAAGTCCTAGTACCACTGATAATGTATTTACTCAACAGAAGTCCAAACTCATACAGAATACCAGGTCTAAACCAGTCTCTTTTGTCTTTCTGTTATTTACACTTTTGTCAGTTTAAGCTCTCGTGGTCCTTTACAGCTTGGATTTTGAAGTTGCTAGTTCCAACAACAGGTCATTACTTGCTTAGCGTCATCGTAGAATTGCCATTCTCGGTTTTATTTCTATTTTGATGAACATCCTTTTCTTTTTCTTTGCCTCTGTCTGATCATCGTGTCTTGTCTTCTGGCGTTTTAACTCCTTCAAAGATTTATTTTTGTCAATTCATTTGACATGAATCGAAACAGGTCATTCTCTCGTCCTTGTTGTGGAGCGAGTGGTGGGGAGTCCACATCTTATTTAAAACTTTCCTAGAAGAAACTGTTTACAGCTGAGCAAATGGGGGCAGGTTTTGACGACAGGCTCTGAAGGAAGAGCAATCAGAAAACGCGCTCTCCAGGCAGTGCTCATGGGAGCTGGAGTGATGTAGCTTCACAGAGTAATGCTACATCAATGCGTCTTTGAGAGAATTACAGTTCAACATTTATTGGATATGTTTAACCCGCCACTGTGGCTAGTTAGGGAGACAGCTTGGTGCGTGTTAATGTCAACCCCTGATTCTACACTTCAACTACACAGTGCAGACGAGGACACAAGAACCTTCATCAAAGATGGACAGCTCCTGTACGACTGAGAGACATACATACAGACTGACAGACATACACTAAAGTCTGAACTGGCCCCGGACTCACCGCGATGTGGACTGCAGTCCCTTTTTCAGTTTCCTTCATGAAGACATAAGTTCCTTTCAGCGTTCGCTCATCTTCGTCAATGAACAGGACCTGGTCTCCTGTTTGAAGTTCACACCTGAGACCTGGATTAGGTGCTTCTGGAGACTCTGGTTCAGACCGAGCTCTGGTCTTGAGTTCAGACTCGGACAAGGACCTGAGTCCATGTCCAAATTCTGGATGAGACCTGTGGGTGGCCAACCTGATGGACAGATTCAAGTTAAAACCTCAAAAAGTAACTACTCTTCAGAATCATGAAACACACCTGATTTTGTCTGGCTTTAATGAGGACTTCACATGGGACTCTGGCCTGGACTCTGGCCTGGACTCTCTCTGTGGAGGGTCCTGGGGAAGTGGTCTGAGTGGAAGGACATGGGCTGATCCTGGTCTCGGTTTGATCCAGGTCTTGGGTCTGGTCTGGACTTTAGGGACAGTCTCAGACCAGGTCTTTCTTTGGTCTGTGGGTCTGGACTGGTCTCGGGTCCCACTGCTGTGATTCTGTTGAACGGAGCAAAGACTCCACAGTCTTTGTCACAGGAGAAAAACGTTTTAAATTTGAAGGAGCCGTCGGTGCTGCCTCTGCCTCGGTCTGAACCCTGGAAAACATTAGAATAAATGAGTTTAGTCTACACAGTCACACTCTGCCTCAGGGCAGACTGACAGAGACTGTCACTCTGTGGTCACGGCCACTGATCACAAAGTAACACAAACAGTCTCACAAGCTGGAGAGGAAGAGTTCCAACTGTCCAACAGGATTTGCTAATGCTGAAGGCAGCATGCTAATGCTAAAGGCAGCATGCTAATGCTAGAAACAACATGCTAATGCTAACGGAAGCATGTTAATGCAAATTACAGTAATCAGGTCATAAATATCTCAATAGATGGCTACTATGTTTGGAGCAGGGTAGGTTATATTAAAAGCTGACGCGCTCAGGCCCAGCCCCGGGGAACTATATTGTGAGAGTGGACTTTTTATAGAATGAATCGTGGCAACCCGTGTGTTAATGCACCCAGCCATGTGTGACACCCAGCGCGTTTTACAACAGTTTACTACAGTCTTGCAACTATTTAAATGTGTTGGCCTAATTACTAAGTATTTTTAGAAAAAATGTAAACGTCTACAAAATGTAAATCAAAAGGGCCGTAACCTGTACTTGAACCCGGGTCCTCCTGGACCAGAGTCTAGCGCCTTATCATTGAGCTATAAAGCCACAGAAAAGTTGGCCGGTGAAGAGAGAAGAAAGAGCGGTGAGAGGCCAATGTTCCTGGTGGTTGTTTGGGCATTGCAGCATCACTGGGGAAAAAAATAAAAGACGCATGTTTCACACGTGCTGTCTCGTGTAAATCACGCGTGTAAGCGACAAACCTAACAGGTGTCTACGTAGATATAAAAAAAAAAGATTCTATAAATTCTTAGGAATCTACATGATCAGTTCCTAAATTTAAAAAAAACATATTGATGAGTCAGTTAAAAAATTGACCAAAATTGTGGGTCTATTTTTCAAAGTGAGACAATCGCTCCCATTAAAGGCCTGTCACAATAGGCGCACGGGCACTATGCGATCGTTTGCAGCTTCAGAATATGAAGGTCGTGCGAACACTCTGTTTTGGCGCACGGGCATCTGCACGAGCGACCGCTATTGACCGCATGAAAATGTGAGAATCGCAGTTGGATCATCGGTCACAGCTGAATGTCATGCACACAATTCAGTGCGGTCGCGAACTGAATATCGCCGCAGCCGCTATGGGCCGAGAATGGTGAAAGATAAATCGTCTAAGTCACGCAGATGTGAAGACTGGTGAAGACTGGTGAGACTGGAAGACTGGTGAGACTGGAGAGACTGGTGAGACTGGAGAGACTGGTGAGACTGGAGAGACTGTGAGAGACTGGGAAGACTGGAGACTGGAGAACTGGTGAGACTGAGAGACTGTGAGACTGAGAACTGGAGACTGGTGAACTGGAAACTGAGAGACTGTGAGACTGGAGAGACTGGGAGGAGACTGGTGAGGACTGAGAGACTGGTGAGAGACTGGTGGAGACTGGTGAGAGACTGGGTGAGAGACTGGTGAGAGACTGGAGAGACTGGTGAGAGTACCTTGAAGAACTGGTGAAGGACTGGTGAGAGACTGGAGAGGAGACTGGAGAGAACTGTGAAGAGCTGTGAGACTGGTGTAGAGACTGTGAGAGAGACTGTGAGACTGGAGAGGACTGGTGAGACTGGAGAGGACGTGGTGAGGAGACTGGTGAGAGACTGGTGAGACTGGTGAGAGACTGGTGAACTGGAGAGACTGGTGAGAGACTGGTGAGAGAACTGGTGAAGAGACTGGTAGAGACAAGAGGACTGAGAACTGAGTGAGGGATTTGGTGATGAGAACTTGAAGACTGTGAGAGACTGCTGGAGACTGGAAGAAGGACTGGAGAGACTGGTGAGAGACTGGTGAAGAGACTGGTGAGAGCTGGTGAACTGGAGAGACTGGTGAGAGACTGGTGAGACGGTGGAGATGACGGTGAGACTGGAAGACTGCGTGAAGACTCGTGAGAGACTGGGAGACTGGGTGAGAGACTGGAAGAGAGACTTGGAGATACTGGTAGACTGTGTGAGAACTGGACGAGACTGTGAGACTGGTGAGAGACTGGTGAGACCTGGAGAACTGGTGAGAGACTGGTGAGAGACTTGGTGAGAGAACTGGAGAGAGACTGGAGAGACTGGTGAGACTGGTGAGAGACTGGTAAGACGTGAGACACTTGGAGAGAACTGGTAGAGACTTGTGAGTACTTGAGAACTGGTGGAGACTGAGAAAGAGACTGGAGAACTGGTGAGAGACTGGAGAGACTGGTGAGAGACTGGTGAGAGACTGGTGAGAGACTGGTGAGAGACTGGTGAGAGACTGGTGAGAGACTGGTGAGAGGACTGGAGAAGGAACTGGTGAAGACTGGATAGACTGAGGAGACTGAGGAGACATTGGAAGACTGGTGAGAGACTGGTAGAGAGACTGGTGAGGACTATGAGAACGGTGAACTGGAAAGGACTGTGAGAGACTGGTGAGACTTGGTGAGAGGACTGTGAGACATGGAGAGGACTGGTGAGAGAACTGGTGAGAGGACTGGTGAGAGACTGGTGAGACTGGTGAGAGACTTGGTGAGACTGGAGAGAACGTGAGAGAGACTGGTAGAGACTTAGAACTGGAGAGACTGGTGAAAGATGGTAGACTGGTGAGAGACTGGTAGAACTGAAGACTGTCGAGAGACTGGAGAGGACTGGTGAGACTGGAGAGGACGTGGTGAGGAGACTGGTGAGAGACTGGTGAGACTGGTGAGAGACTGGTGAACTGGAGAGACTGGTGAGAGACTGGAGAGAGAACTGTGAAGAGACTGTGAAGCACTGAGTGAGAGACTGGAAGACTGTGAGAGACGGAGAGACTGGGTAGAGACTGGTGAGAGACTGTGTAGAACTTGGGAGAGACTGGAGACTGGTGAGAGACTGGTGAGAGGACTTGAGAGACTGGTGAGACTGGAGAGACTGGTGAGAGACTGGTGAGACTGGTAGAGACTGGTGAGAAGGAAGAGACTGTGGAGAGACTGGTGAAGAGACTGGCTGAGACTGTTAGAGACTGTGAAGACTGTAACTGTGAGAACTTGGATGTGAACTGATAGGGCTGGTGAGAGAGCGGTGAGAGAACTGGTGAGAGCTGGTGAGGACTGGTGAGAGACTGGTGAGAGACTGGTTGAAAGAGGGTTGGTGAGAGACTGGGAGAAGGACTGAACTGTACGAGACTGTGAGACTGGAGAGAACTGGTGACGGAGAGACTGGAAACTGGGTGAAGACTGGAGAGAGACTGGAGACTGGTAGTAACTGTGAGAGGGCTGGTGAGAGACTGGTGTTGAGGACTGTGAGAGACTGGTGAGAGAGACTGGTGAGAGGCTGGTGGAGAGACTGGTGAGAGACTGGTGAGAGAGGGCTGGTGCTGAAGACTGGTGAGAGACTGGTGAAGATACTGGTGAGAGAACTGGTGAAGACTGCGTGAGAGACTGAAGAGACTGTTGAGAACTGGTAGGAACTCGTGAGTAGACTTAGAGACTGGTAGACTGGAGAGACTGGTGAGAGACTGTTGAGAGACTGTGTAGAACTGGGTGATAGGACTGTGAGAACTGCGTGAGAGACTGGGAGAGACTGGTGAGAGACTGGTGAGACGAGAGACTGGTGAGAACTGGTGAGAGATCTGGTGAGAGACCTGGTGAGAGACTGGTGGAAGATGGAGAATACTGGTGAAGATGTAGACTGGAGAGATGGTGGAACTGTAAGACTGGGATGAGACTGTGAGAACTGGTGAGGAGAAAACTGTGTGAAGACTGGTGAGAGACTGGAAGAGATGGAGAGAAACTTGTGAGAGACTGTGTGGGCTGTGAACTGAAGACTGTGAGAGACTGAGAAGACTGGTGAGACTGGAGAGACTGTTAGAACTGGTGAAGACTGTGGAGAGATGGATGAGAGACGAACGGAGGTGTGAAGGGGTGAGACTGGAGAGAACGTGAAGTAGGAAGAGACTGGTGAATGGAGAAGACTGGACGAGACTGCGTGATAGGAGGCTGTGAGACTGGAGAGAAGACTGGTGAGAGACTGTGAGAAAGAGACTGGTGAGACTTGGAGAGAGACTGCGTGAGAGACTGGTGAGAGACTGGTGAGAACTCTGGGTGAGAACTGTGAAGACCTGAGATACTGGTGAGATAGGAGAGAACGGGAGAGGAGGAAGAACTGGAGTAGACTGGTGAGAGGATGTGAGAGATCTGGAAGAGAACTGAGAAGGACTGAGATGACTGTGAGACTGGAAGACTGGTGAGAGACTGGTGAGAGACTGTGAAGACTGGTGAGACTTTAGTGAAGACTCTGTGAAGACTCTGTCGAAGGACTCAGTGAAGACTCTGTGAAGATCTGTGAAGACTCAGTGCAGACTTAGTGGAAGACTCCTGTGGAGACTGGTGAGAGACTGAGAGACTGTGAACTGGTGAGAGACTGGTTAAAAACTGTAACGGTAGACTGTGAGGTACTGGAGAGACTTGAGACTGTAGAGATCAGTGAAGATTCTGTGAAGACTCGTGATAGACTTCTGTGAAGAACTTAGTGAAGACTCTGTGAAACTCTGTGAAGACTCTGTGGAAGATCAGTGAAGACTCTGTGAAGATTCTGTGAAGACCTGCGGAGAGACTTCAGAGACTGGTGAGAGACTTGAACTGGTGAGAGACTGGTAGCCCATCGTCGATTCGGAACCTAATCGTACCCGCCGTGAGCGACGTAAGAACTCAGTGAAGACTTAGTGAAGATGGTGAAGTACTCGTGAAGACTGCTTGTGAAGACTCTGTGAAGATCTTAGTGAAGAACTCTGTGAAGACTTCTGTGAAGACTCTGGAATAGACTTGTGAGACTGTGAGAACTGATGATAGACTTAGATAGACCTGGTGAGTCGGTGAGGACTGGAGAAGACTGAGATGAGACTGAGACTGTGAGAACTGTGAAGACTTAGTGAAGACTCTGTGAACGACTCTGTGAAGACTTAGTGAAGACTCTGTGAAGAACTCTGTGAAGACTCTGTGAAGACTTAGTGAAGACTCTGTTGAAGACCCTGTGAGAGACTGGTAGAGACTGTTGAAGATGTGAAACTGTGAGACTGAGAGCTGTGAGAGACTGGAGAGACTGATTAGACTGGTTGAGAGACTGAGAACACTCAGTGAAGACTCTGTGAAGACTCTGTGAAGACTCTTGAGACTCTGTGAAAATCATGACAGACTCTGTGAAGACTCAGGAAGACTCAGTGAAGACTCTGTGGAAGACTGGTGATGAGACTGGTAGACTGTAAAACTCGTGAGAGACTCGGTAGACTGGTGAGACTGTAAGACTGTGAGACTGGTGAGAGACTGGAAGAGACGTGAAGACTCAGTGAAGACTTAGTGAAGACTCTGTGAAGACTCTGTGAAGACTCTGTGAAGACTCAGTGAAGACTTGTGAAGACTCAGTGAAGACTATGAAGACTCTGTGAGACTCTGTTGAAGACTGGTGAGAGACTGTGATAGACTGGTGAGAGACTGTGTGAGAGACTGAGAGAGAGACTGTGAGACTGGAGAGACTGGAGAGACTGGTGAACTGAAGACTCTGTGAAGACTCTGTGAAGACTCTCTGTGAAGACTCTGTGAAGACTCTGTGAAGACCTCTGGTGAAGACTGTGAAGACTTAGTGAAGACTCTGTGAAGACTGCAGTGAAGACGACTGTAGACTGGTGAGATTAAGACTGTGAGACTGTTGAGAGACTGGAGAGAGACTGGAGAGACTGGTGAACTGTGTGAGAGGACTGTGAGAGACTGTGAACTCTGTGAAGACTCAGTGAAGCTTGTGAAGACTAGTGAAGACTTATGTGAGACTCTGTGAAGACTCTGTGGAAGACTTCGTGAAGACTTAGTAAGATCTAGAGACTGTAGAGACTGGAGAGACTGTAGATGTGAGAGACTGTTAAGACTTGGTGAGACTGTAAGACTGGGAGAGATGTGAACTGGAGACTGTGAGAAGACTGTGAGAAGCTGGTGAGAACTGGAGAGACTGGTGAGACTGTAGGAGATGTGAGAGACTGAGTGAAGACTGTGAGAGACTGAGACTGGGGAAGACTGGAGACTTAGTGAAGACTCTGTGAAGACTCTGTGAAGACTCTGTGAGACTTAGTGAGACTTAGTGAAGACTTTAGTGAAGACTGTGAAGACCTGGTGGAAGACTCTGTGAAGATCTTGTGAAACTGGTGAAGGACTGGGGAGACTTGGTAGACTGGAAGATGTGAGAAGACGGTGAGAGACTGTGAACTGGTGAGAACTGGAAGACTGGTGGAGAATGTGAAGACTCTGTGAAGACTCTGTGAAGACTTAGTGAAGACTCTGTGAAGACTCAGTGAAGACTTAGTGAAGACTGTGAAGACTTCGGAAGACTTAGTGAAGATCTGTGATGAGAACAGACACTGTACTTCTTGACAACTGTGAGTACTGGAACTTGAGAGACTGTGAGATGAGATGACTGTTGAGAGGACTGTGAGAGGACTGTGAGAGCTCTGTGAAGACTCTGTGAAGACTCGTGAGACTCTGTGAAGACTCAGTGAAGACTTCTTGTGGAAACTCTGTGAAGACTCTGTGAAGCACTGTGAAGACTCTGTGAGAGCACTTGTGAAGACGGAGAAACTTGTAGAGACTGTGAGAACTGAGAGACCTGTAACTGTGAGATATCTGGAGGACGAGTATGACGTGAAACCTGGAAGGACTCAGTGAAAGACTCTGTGAAGACTCAGTGAAGATCTGTGAAGACTCTGTGGACTCGTGAAGACTCTGTGAAGACTCTGTGAAGCTCAGTGAAGACTTAGTCTGAGAGACTGTGAGACTGGAGAGACTGGTGAGACTGGTGGAAGACTGGTGAAGAGGACCTGGTGAGAGACTGGTGAGACTGTGAGACTTGTAGCAGCACTGTAGGAGACTGAGAACTGTGAGACTGTGAGAGATGCTGTGGGTGCGTGAGAACTGAGGAGAGAGACTGCGTGAGAGACTGTGAGAGACTGGTGAAGATGGTGAGAGACTGGAGAGAGGACTGGAGAGACTGGTGAGAGACTGTGAGAGACTGGTGAGGACTGGTGAGAGACTGGTGAGAGACTGGTGAGGCGCCAACTATCAGTTCTTCGTAGAAGGCTAGACCGTTCCTCTTCCCCCGTTTGTCTAGAGTGCGTATTCGGCCGTTTTTTTCTGTCCGAGCCCGGGCCCTGGAGGGCGGGGATGGGCTCGTTAAATCCGCTGATTACCTCGTAGCGGCAAGTTAATTCATACTTTCAAAACTTCTCTCAGTCCTCGGCGCTTAGAGGAACGCCACACCGAGATACTTGAAAAAACAGTTGACCACTTTCTACTGCAGTGATACGTCCTTCACAGAACCCATTAACCTGCCCTAAAAAGAACACGTTTTCCCTCTCTCTCTTCAACACGTACTTACATTGTTATATTTTATTTTTGATAATGAACATCAGGTTTAAAGCGCTCACGAGTTTGAAAACCCCTTGAAGTGAGTAACGGACAGCGCTAAGTTGCATTGGCAACATGGCCGCGCGCTCTTACACCGCCACACAGATCCTGTACGGTCCATTTGAGACCCGCCACCCACCCGCACGCACCTACCCACCCGTAAACCGTGATTATATGGAAGATTTAAATCCGCACCCGCCCGACCCAACCATTCTACCCGTTTACCACTGCCCTTGAAAAATCACACAATTAAAAGCATTTAATTGAAGCACTTATTTTTTCATCTGAACATAACAACGTGACGTTAATGGAGGTTAATCAAACTGTAATAACATCGGGCATTGATTCCTGTGATTGTCATTAATGCACATCTGCGGTGAGAGTTCTGTATGTCGTCAGTGTTAGTGCCACATGTCACGTATGAGTTTACGTCATGGAAGTGCACATGTGCGTGTGATTGTTTATTGTTCGAGGTCTAATGCACATGGCAGTGATGGTGTTTGTATTCAGTGTAAGCACATTCAAGGTCATGTGTTGTATTGTCAGTGTAGTGGCACTGTGCAGGTGATGTGGTTTCTATGTCAGTGTTAAGTTCACTTGTGCGGTTCATAGTGTTATGTCAGGTAATGCCACATAGTCGTGTCATGAGTGATTGTCAGTAAGGCACATGTCGTGTGATTGTGTGTATTGTCAGTTGTAAGCACATGTCGCCTGATGTTGTGTATTGTCAGTGTTAAGTGCATCATGTTGCAGGTGATGTTGTTATTGTCATAAGCACATTGTGCGGTGATGTGTTTATTTCAGTGTAATGCACATGTGCCGGTGATGTTCGTTATTATCAGTGTAAGCCATGCAGTGATGAGTTGTATTGTCGGTAAGTGCAATGTGCAGTATGTGCTGTGTATTTCAGTCGTAATGCACTCTCACGTGACTATGTTATTTCAGTGTAAATTGCACATGCAGGTGATGTTGTATTCATGTAAGTGGCACATGGCAGGTGATGTGTGTGTATTGTCAGTGTACCAGTGCACATGCATGATGAGTGGTATGTCAGTGTAATGCACATGTGCGGGTCATGAGTGTGTATTGTCAGTGTAAGTGCACATGTGCGGGTGATGTGTTGTGTATTGTCAGTGTAAGTGCACTGTGCGGGTCATGTGTGCTGTATTGTCAGTGTAAGTGCCACATGTTGAATGTATGAGTCTGTATTGTCATTAATGTGCAAATGTGCAGGTGATTGTGTGTATTTCAGTGTAAGTGCACATTGGTCCATGAGGATGTATTTCAGGTAAGTGCAATGTGCAGTTATGTGTGTGTATTATCAGTTAATGACATGTGCGGGTGTATGGGTTGTATTGTCAGGTAAAAGTGCACATTGCACGTGTATTGTGTGTATTGCTCAGTGAGTGCACATGTGCAGTATGTGTGGATTGTCAGTGTTGTAAGTGCACATTGCGTGGGATGTGTGTGTATTGCATGTTTAAGTGCACATGTGCAGGGTGATGTGTGTATTTCAGTGTAATGCACATTGTGGGTTGATGAGTGTGTAGTGCAGGAATGCACATGTGCAGGTGATGTGTGTTATGCTTAGTGTAATGTGCAATGTGCATGTTGATGTGTGTGTATTTCTAGTGAAGTGCACATGTGCAGTGATATGTTGTATTGTTCCGTGAAGTGCACATGTTTGCAGGTGATGACATGTTGTATTGTCAGGTAAGTGGCACATGTGCAGGTGATGTGTGTGTATTGTCAGTGTAAGTGCACATGTCCAGGTATGAAGTGTGTATTGTCAGTGTAATGCACATGTGCCAGGTGATGTGTTATTGTCATGAAGTGCACATGTGCAGGTGATGTCGCTGTAATATCAGAATGTAAGTGCACATGGCAGTGCATGAGTGTATTCCACAGTGTTAAGCACTATTCAGTTTGATGTGTGTGTATTGTCACTGTAAGGCACATTGCAGGTGAAATGAGTGTGATATTTATCCAGTGTAAGTGCACATGTCAAGGTGATGTTGATTATTGTCATGTAAGTGCACATGTGCATGGTGATGTGTGTGTATTACAGTGTAAGTGCACATGTGCGGGTGATGTGTGTGTATTGTCAGTGTTAAGTGCACATGTGCCAGGTGATGAGTGTGTATTGTCAGTGTAAGTGCACAGTGGCAGGTGATGTTAGTGTGTATTGTCATGTAAGTCACATGTGCAGGTGATGTGTGTTATGTCAATGTAATTGCACATGTGCATGAGATGTTATTTCAGTGTAAGTTGCACATGTGCAGGTGATGGGTGTAGATTATCAGTGTAAGTTCACATTGCATGGTCATGTGTGTTATTGTCAGTGTAAGTGGCACAGTGCATCATGTGTGTATGCAGTTTAATGCAATTGCGGGTATGAGTGTCTTAGTGTCAGTGTAAGTTGCACATGTCGTGATGAGTGGATTGCAGTGTAAGTGCACATGTGCAGTGATGTTCTCGGTATTGTCACTGTAATTGCAACATGCGCGTGATGTTGTCTATCTCAGTTGTACATGCACATGTGCAGGTTGATGTGGTTTATTTCAGTTTAATCTGCACATGCGTGATGGTGTTTATTGTCAGTGTAATGTGCCACATTGCAGTGATGAGTGTGTATTTGTCATGCTAACGTGCAACATGTGGTATGTGTATTTGTCAGTAAGCTGCACATGTGCAGGTGATGGTGTGTGTATTGCAGTGTAAGTGCACATGTTGCGGGTGATGTGTGTGTATTGTCAGTGTAAGTGCACATGTGCACATGTTCTCACTATCCTAACCAATGATGCTTTGAACTTCCATTCAGATTTAGGCCCCACCACAGCACTGAACAGCTCTGAATTCCAAGTGCAAATGATTATCTATTGAACACAAACGCCAGTAATGTCCAGTTTAGTTTCTCGCCTCACGCTGCCTTGACCAAGTGACCACAGCATTTACTCCAGTTAGAAAACTGGGTGGGAATCTCTGGTACTGCTCCTAAACTCGTTCAACATCCTATCCGAGACAGGACGTACTTGTCGAAATGGAACTTTCAGACAAATTTCCATGACCTGTGAGTCCCCCAGGGTTCAATCTTGGACCCCTCTTATTCACTTTGTACATGCTTCCATTGGTCAGCTAATAAACACAACAATGTTGTCGTACCACAACTACGCAGATGACACTCAGATCTACGTGTTCACGTGACACAGTGAAATGCGTAATTATCTCTGTCCACTGAACAGGGAACATGCCTTAAGATACTCCTCTGTCACTATACATGGAACATGGCCTGTAATACTCTCTTCACTATACAAGTAACATGCCTGAAGATACTCTCTGTACACTGCATTCGAACAATCATTTGTGGATGCAAAACAACTTCTTCCAACAAACTCAGACAAAACTGAATCATGTCTTTGGCCCACAGACACAAAACAAAGTGTATTCATCACCTTTGAGTCTCAACTCGCTCTGAAACCAAAAAATTCAGGTAGGAAAATCTAGGATAATCATACTCAACCTAACTTAAACAGCCCCACATCAAGCGAATAACATCATCAGCTTGTTTTACACCATCTGAAAACAATTGCTAGCGATCAGAGGGAATAGCAAACCAGACTTAGACAAACTCATCCATGCATGGTCTCCAGCAGGTTAGACTACTGTAACGCCTGCTCCTGCCTTCTAAACGAGCTGTAGAGCTGCAAACATCCAGAACCTGCTTGCTCGAGTACCCGACAAAGAACTAAGCTGATCAATACGACCACATTAGTCCAGGCTCGGTCTCTGCACTGCTTCCGTCACTCAGAGAATAAATTTAATACACTCTGCTTTTACAAGTTCTTTTCATGTTTACACCAAAAGTAAACATCTCTACAGTTAGAGCCTCATAACCATCTCCGGCCCTGAGAACTTCAGACGTCTCCTGGTGTTCCAGAGTCAATAATAAACACGTGAGGCTGCCGTTTCAGTTCATGCATGCAAAATCTGGAACAGTCTTCATGAAGTTGAGACAGGCCCTCAAACTCTACAAATTTCAAATCCAGACTGAAAAACAACTCTTTACCGTGCATATGAAAACTGAAATATTTTATCTGCCACTCTTTCCTTTTACTTCATGATTAACTTATGTTGATTTTATTGATTGATTTTTATCTGTTTCTTGTAATTTTCTCAACTGTGAAGCACTT
>VHKM01001261.1:72500-83582 GCA_007210695.1 Neogobius melanostomus | reverse complement strand
TCACTCCACTCAGGACTAAACCAGGACTCCTCAGGACTAAACCACGGACTCACTCAGGACTAAACCAGGACTCATCTAGGACTAAACCAAGGACTCACTCAGGACTAAACCAGGACATCCACTCAGGACTTAATACCAGGACTAACTCAGACTATACCGAACTCACTCAGGAACTAAAACCAAGCGACTCACTCATGGGCTAAACCAGGACTCACAGGACTAAACCTCAGGACTCATCTCAGACTCACTCAGGACCTAAACCAGGACTCACTTCAGGGCTAAACCAGGACTCACTCAGGACTAAACCCAAGGACTCACTCAGGACTCCACCTCAGTGGGCTGAACCAGCGACTCACTCTAGGGCTAATAGACCAGGACTCACTCACGGACTAAACCGAGGACCTTCACTCATCACTAACCAAAGGACTCACTCAGGACTAAACCGGACTCACTCAGGAACTAAACCAGGACTCACTCAGGGCTAAACCAGGACTCACTCAGGCTAAACCTAGGACTCCACTCAGGACTAAACCAGGACTCACTCAGCGACTAAACGCAGGACTCACTCAGGGCTAAAGCCCAGGACTCACTTCAGGACTAAACCAAGACTCACTCAGGGACTAAATCCTAAAGACTCAGCTCTAGGGCTAAACCGAGACTCACTCAGGACTAAACCAGGACTCACTCAGGGCTAACCAGGATCACTCAGCGGCTAAACCAGGACTCACTCAGGACTAAACAAGATCACTCAGGGCTAAACCAAGACTCACTCAGGGCTAAACCAGGACTCACGTCAGGACTAAACCAGGACTCATCGAGGGCTTAAACCAGGACTCACTCAGGCTAAACCAGACTCACTCAGCGACTTAAACCAGGACTCACTCAGGGACTAACCAAGACTCACTCAGGGCTAACACCAAGACTCCACTCAGGGCATAAACCAGACTCACTCGAGGACTTTAAACCAGGACTCTCCACTCAGCGTGCTTAAAACCAGGACTCACTCAGGGCTAAACCAGGACTCACTCAGCGACTAAACCAAGACTCACTCAGGACTAAACCAGGACTCACTCGAGACATAAACCAAGACTCCTCAGACAAAACCAAGACTCAACTCAGGGACTAAACCCAGGACTTCACTCAGGCTTAAACCAGGACTTCACTCAGGGGCCTAAACCAGGACTAACTCAGGACTAAACCAGGACTCACTCACGGGCCTAAACCAGGACTCTACTCAGGACTAAACCAGGATCACTCAGGACTAAACCCGGACTCACTCAGGACTAAACCAGACTCACTCAGGATTTAAACGCAGGACTGCACTCACGACTAAACCAGGACTAAACCAGGACTACTCAGGGCTAAACCAGATGGACTCACCTCAGATTAAACCAGGACTCACTCAGGACTAAACCAGGACTAAAACCGAGGACTCACTCAGGGCTAAAACCAGGACTCAACTAGGATTAAACCAGGACTCACTCAGGACTAAACAGGACTAACTCAAGATTTAAACCAGCGATCACTCAGGCTTAAACCACGACTTCACTCAGGACTAAACCAGGACTCATCCTCAGGATTAAACCAGGACTAACTCAGGACTAAACCAGGACTAAACCAGGACTAACCTCAAGATTAAACCAAGGACTCACTCAGGACTAAACGCAGAACTAAACCCAGGACTAAACCTAGACTAACTCAAGATTAAACAGGACTTCACTCAGGACTAAACCAGGACTAAACCAAGACTAACTCAAGATTTAAACCAGGACTAACTCAGGACTAAACCAGGACTCACTCAGGACTAAACCAGGACTAAACCAGACTAAACCAAGGACTTAACTCAAGATTAAACCAGGACTCACTCAGGACTAAACCAGGACTCAACTCAGGATTAAACCAGGACTAACTCAGACTAAACCAGGAACTAAACCAGGACCTAAACCGAGGACTAACTTCAATGGATTTAAACCTAGGACTCACTAGGACTTAAACACGGACTAAATCCAGCGACTTAAACCAGGACTAGGGCTCAAGATTAAAACCAGGACTCACTCAGGACTAAACCAGGACTAAACCAGGACTAAACCAGGGAACTAACTCCAAGATTAAACCAGGACTCACTCAGGCTAAACCAGGACTCCACTCAGGACTAAACCAGGACTAACTCAGGATTAAACCAGTTACTCACTCAGGACTAAACCAGGGACTACCAGGACTAAACCAGGACTCACTCAGGACAAACCAGGACTCCACTCAGGACTAAACCAGGACTCCACTCAGGACTAAACCAGGACTCATTCGGACTAAACCAGGACTCCACTTCAGGACTAAACCAGGCACTTCACTCAGACTAAACCAGGCACTCACTCAGACTAAACCAGGACCTCACTCCAGGATAAACCAGGACCTCACTCAGGACTAAACCAGGACTCACTCAGGACTAAACCAGGACTTCACTCAGGACTAAACCAGCGACTCACTCAGGGCTAAACCAGGATCACTCAGGGGCTTTAAACCAGGCTCATCGACTAAACCAGGACTCACTCAGGGCTAAACCAGACTCACTCAGGACTAAACCAGCGACTCAGCTCAGCGACTAAACCAGGTATCTCACTCAGGACTAAACCAGGAGCTCATCAGGCTAAACCAGGGACTCACTCAGGGCTAAACCAGACTCACTCAGGACTAAACCAGGACTCACTCAGGACTAAACCAGGACTCACTCAGGGCGAAACCAGGACTCACTCAGGACCCTAAAACCAAGACTCACTCAGGGCCTAAACCAGGACTCCACTGCAGGACTAAACAGGACTTCACTCAGGGCTAAACCGAGGACTCACTCAGGGTAACCAGGACTCCTCAGGACTAAACCAGGACTCATACAGTGACTAAACCAGGACTCCACTCAGACCTAAACCAGCGTACTCACTCAGGAACTAAACCAGGACTCAATCTCAGGGGCTAACCAGGACTCACTCAGGGCTAAACCAGACTCACCAGGACTAAACCAAGGACTCATCAGGACTAAACCAGACTCACTCAAGGGCTAACCAGACTCATACAGGGCTAAACCAAGACTCAACTCAGGGCTAACCAGGACTCACTCAGGGCTTAAACCAGGACTCACTCAGGGCGTAAACCAGGACTCACTCAGCAACTAAACCAGGACTCCACCTCAGGGCATAAACCAGACCTCACTCAGGCTTAAACCAAGACTCACTCGAGGTGCTAGAACCAAGACTCACTCAGGGCTAAACCAGGACTTCACTCAGACTAAACAGGTGACTCACTCAGGGCTAAAACCCAAGACTCACTCACGGGCTTAAACCAAGACTCCACTCAGGGCTAAACCAGGACTCACTCAGGACTAAACCAGGATCACTCAGGGCTAAACCAGGACTCACTCAGGGCTAAACCAGACGTCACTCAGGACTAAACCCAGGACTCACTCAGGACTAAACCAAGATCATCAGGGCTAAACAAGACTCACTCAGGGTAAAACCAGAGGGACTCACTCAGAGACTAAACCAGGACTCACTTCAGGACTAAACCAGGACTCACTCAGGGCTAAACCAGGACTCACTCAGGACTAAACCAGGACTCACTCAGGACTCACCTCAGAAGGGCTAAACCAGGACTCACTCAGGGTCTTAAAACCAGGACTCACTCAGGACCTTAAACCAGCGACTCACTCAAGCGACTAACCAGGACTCATCAGGACTAAACCAGGACTGCATCTCAGGACTAAACCAGGACTCACTCAGGATCTAAACCAGGACTCACTCAGGACTAAACCAGGATCATCAGGAACTAAACCAGGACTAACTCAGTACTAAACCAGGACTCTCAGGGACCTAAAACCAGGACTCCACTCAGGACCTAAACCAGGACTCACTCAGGACTAAACCAGGGACTCACTCAGGACTAACCACTCAGGCTAAACAGGACTCACTCAGGCTAACCAGGACTCACTCAGGACTAAACCAGGACTCACTCAGGACTAAACCAGGACTCATCAGGACAAACCAGGACTCACTCAGGACTTAAACCAGGACTCACTCAGGGCATAAACCAGGACTCACTCAGCGGCTAAACCAGGACTCACTCAGGACTAAACCAGGACTCACTCTCAGGACTAAACCAAAGACTCACTCAGAGTGCCTAAACCAAAGACATCACTCAGGGCTAAACCAGGACTCACTCAGGACTAAACCAGGACTCACTCAGCGGATAAACCAGGATCTCAAGCTCAGGCACTAAACCCAGGACTCACTCCAGGACTCAAACCAGGACTCACTCAGGACTAAACCTACAAGACTCACTCAGGTAATACACAGACTCACTCAGGGCTAAATCCAGGACCACTCAGGACTAACACCAGGACTCACTCAGGGCTTAAACCAGGACTCACTCAGGGCTAAACCAGGACTCACTAGGACTAAACCAAAGACTCACTTCAGGACTAAAACCAGGACTCACTCAGGACTAAACCAGCACTCACTCAGGGGACTTAAACCAAGACTTCACTCAGGGACTAAACCAGGACTCACTCAGAGACTAAACCAGGACTCACTTCAGGACTAAACCAGCGACTCACTCAGGACTAACCAGGACTCACTCAGGAACTAAACCTAGGACTAACTCAGGACTAAACCAGGACTCACTCAGGACTAAACCAGGACTCACTCAGGATTAAACCAGGACTCACTCAGGGACTAAACCAGGACTAACTCAGGACTAAACCAGGACTAACTCAGGACTAAACCAGGACTCACTCAGGACTAAACCAGGACTCACTCAGCGACTAAACCAGGATCACTCAGGACCTAAACCACGGACTCACTCAGGACTAAACCAGGACTCACTCAGGCACTAAACCAGGGACTAACTCAGGACTAAACCAGGACTAACTCAGCGACAAACCAGGAACTCACTCAGGACTAAAACCAGACTCACTCAGGACTAAACCAGGACTCACCTCAGGAACCCTAAAACCTGAGGACTCACTCAGGACTTCAAAAAATCACCTAAGACTCACTCATAGGTATGTAAACCATATGGGACTTCACTCAGGCGCTAAACCAACTAACTCAGACTTAACCAGGACTCACTCAGGACTAAACCAGGTCACTAACTCAGGACTAAAACCAGGACTCACTTCAGGGCTAAACCAGGACTCACTCAGGACCTAAGAACCAGGAATCTCACTCAGGACTCGACTCAGGGCTAAACCAGGACTCACTCAGGGCTAAACCAGGATCACTCAGACTAAACCAGGAACTCACTCAGGATTAAACCAGGACTCCTCAGGCTAAACCAGGACTCACTCAGACTCACTCAGCGGCTAAACCAGACTCATCTCAGAGGCCTCAAACCATGACTCACTCAGGACTAAACCAGGACTCACTCAGGACTAAACCAGGACTCACTCAGGGCTACCAGGACTCACTCAGGACTAAACCAAGACTCACTCAGGCTAAACCAGACTCAACTCGGTCTAAACCAGAACTCACTCAGGACTAAACCAGGACTCACTCAGGGCGGCTAAACACCAGCTAAAACCATGACTCACTCAGGGCTAAACAGACTCACTGCAGACTAAACAGGACTCCTAGGACTAACCAGGACTCACTCAGGGCTAAACCAGGACTCACTCAGGGCTAAACCAGGATCACTCCCAGGGACCTAAACCAAGACTCATCAGGACTAAACCGAGGACTCACTCAGGACTAACAAGACTCACTCAGGACTTAAACCAAGACTCCCACTCAGACTAAACCAGGACTCAGCTCTCGATTGACTAAACCAAAGGACTCACCTCCAGGACTATAACCAGACTCACTACAGGCTAAACCCCAGGATCACTCAGGACTAAACCAGGACTAACTCAAGGAACTAAACCCAGGACTCACTCAGTACTAAACCAGGACTCACTCAGGACTTAAACCAGGACTCACTACAGACTTAAAGCCAGTGAGCTACTCAGAGACATCACCCTAGAGGCGACTACACTCAGCGACTAAACCAGGACTCACTCAGACTAAATCACAGGACTCACTCTAGGACTAAACCAGGACTCATCAGACTAAACCAGACTCACTCAGGCATTAAACCAGGACTCACTCAGGACTAAACAGGAACTAACTCAGGACTAAACCAGGACTCACTCCAGGGCTAAACCAGGACTCACTCAGACTAAACCAGGACTTCACTCAGGACTCCACTCTAGGGCTGAACAGCGACTCATCTCAGGGCTAAACCAGGACTCACTCAGGACAAACCGGACTCACTAGGACTAAACAGGACTCACTCAGGACTAAACCACGGAACCTTTCACTCAGGCTAAACCAGGACTCACTCAGGCGGCTAACCAGGACTCACTCAGACTAAACCAGGACTCAGCTCAGGACTAAACCAGGGACATCACTCAGGGCTAAACCAGGACCTCACTCAGGACTAAACAAGACTCACTCAGGGCTAAACCAAGACTCACTCAGGCTAAACCCAGGACTCACTCAGGACTAAACCAGGACTCACTCAGGGCTAAACCAGGCTCTCACTCAGAGGCTTAAACCAGGACTTCACTCAGGACTAAACCAGGGACTCACTCAGCGACTAAACCAAACCTCACTCAGAGGGCTAAACCCAAGACTCACTCAGGGCGATAACACCAGGACTCACTCAGACTAACCAGGACTCACTCAGGGCTAAACCCAGTAGGACTCATCTCAGGGTAAACCAGGACTCACTCAGGACTAAACAAGACTCCACTCAGGACTTAAACCAGACTCAACTTCAGGACTAAACCAAGAACTCACTCAGGACTACAACCAAGATCTCTACTCAAGGTGACTAAACCAGGACTCCACTCAGGTACTAAACCAGCGACTCACTCAGGTGGCCTAAACCAGGACTTAACTCAGGACCTAAACCAGGACTCACTCAGGGCTAAACCGAGGACATCACTCAGGAACCTAAACCAGGACTCACTCAGGACTAAACCAGGATCACTTCAGGACTAAAACCAGGACTCACTCAGGATTAAACAGGACTCACTCAGGACTAAACCAGGACTTAAACCAGGACTCACTCAGCGGCTTAAACCGGACTCACTCAGGATTAAACCAGGACTCACTCAGGACAAACCAGGACTAAACCAGGACTCACTCGGGCTAAACCAGGACTCACTCAGGCATTAAACCAGGACTCACTCAGGACTAAACCCAGGGACTACTCAAGATTAAACCAGGACTACACTCAGGACTAAACCAGGACTCACTCAGGACTAAACCAGGACTACTCAGGATTAAACCAGGACTAACTCAGCAGACTTTAAACCAGGACCTAAACCAAGGACTAACTCAAGATTAAACCAGGACTCTACTCAGGACTAAACAGGACTAAACAGACGTAACCAGGACAACTCAAAGATTAAACCAGGACTCACTCAGGATCTAAACCAGGACTAAACCGACTAACTCAAGATTAAACCAGGACTCACTCAGGACTAAACAGACTAAACCAGGACTAACTTCAAGATTAAACCAGGACTAACTCAGGGACTTAAACCAGATCACTCAGCGACTAAACCAGGACTCACTCAGGATTAAACCAGGACTAACTCAGGACTAAACCAGGACTAAACCAGGACTAAACCAGAGGACTAAACCAGGACTAATCAAGATTAAACCAGAGACTCACTCAGGACTCAAAACCAGGACTAAACCAGACTAACTCAGATTAAACCCAGGACTCACTCAGACTTAAACCAGGACTAAACCAGGACTAACCAGGACTAACTCAAGATTAAAACAGACTCACTCAGGGCTTTAAAACCAGGACTCACTCAGGATAAACCAGGATCTAACTCGCATTAAACCAGGACTCACTCAGGACTAAAACCAGGACGAACTCAGGGATTAAAGCCAGACTCACTCAGGACTAAACCCAGGATAACTCAGGACTAGAACCAAGACTCACTCAGACTCACTTCAGGCTAAACCAGGACTCACTCCAGGAACTAACCAGACTACGTCAGGGGCTAAACAGGACACTCACCTCAGGGCTAAACCAGGAACTCACTCAGACTAAACACAGAGACTCACTCAGAGACTACCAAGACCACAATCACCCGGTCAGGGCTAAACCCGAGACTCACTCAGGGCTAACCAGGACTTCATCAGGAACTAAACCAGGACTCACTCAGGGTCTATTTATCTAGTGTACTCACTCAGGGCTAAACAGGACTTCACTCAGGACTGAAACCAAGACTCACTCAGGACTAAACCAGGATCACTCAGGACTAAACAAGACTCACTCGGAGGACTAACCAGGACTCACTCCAGGAACTAACCAGGGACTCCACCAGGACTAAACCAGGGAGCGCACTCAGGACTAAACCAAGACTCACTCAGACTAAACAAGGACTAACTCAGAATAAACCAGGAACTTCACTCAGGACAACCAGGACTGACACTATCAGGATTAACCAGGACTCACTCAGGACTAACCAAGACTAACTTCAGGATCTAAGCCAGGACTCACTCAGGACTAAATACCAAGGACTCACTCACAGGACTAAACCAAGCATCACTCAGGACTAAACAGGACTCACTCAGGAACTAAACCAGGACTTCACCAGGACTAAACCAGGACTACTCAGGACTAAACCAGGACTTTAACTCAGGACTAGAGCGCGAGGACTCACTCGAGCGAGAGCGCGAGGGACGCACCAGGACTCCAAACCAGGACTCACTCAGGACTCACAGGGCAAACCAGGGACTCAATCAGGGCTAAACCTGGACTCACTCAAGGAACAACCAGGCTCACTCAGGACTAAACCAGGACTCACTCAGGACTAAACCAGGACCACTCGAGGGACAAACCAGGACTCACTCAGGGCTAAACCAGGACTCCACTCAGGGCTAAACAGGACTCACTCAGGACTAAACCAGGACTCACTCAGGACGTAAACAAGACTCACTCAGGCTAAACCAACTCACTTCAGGGCTAAACCAGGCTATCCAGGACTAAACCAGACTCACTCAGGGCTAAAAACCAGGACCTCACTCAGGGGCTAAACCAGGACTGCAACTCACGGACTAAAGAAACTCACGCAGGACTAAACCAAGACCTCACTTCAGGCTAAACCAGACTCTCACTGCGGGCTAAACCAGGACTCACCAGGAACTAAACCAGACTCACTCAGGGCTAAACCAGGAACTTCACTCAGGGCTTTTAAAACCAGGACTTCACTCAGATAAACCAAGAGCTCACTCAGGAACTAAACCAGGACTCACTAGGACTAAACCAAGGACTCACTCAGGACTAAACCAAGACTCACTCAGGACTAACAGACTCACTCAGGACTAAACCAGTGACTCACTCAGAGACTAAACCAGGACTCACTCAGACTAAACCAGGATGCACTCAGGACTAAACCAGGACTCAACTCAGGGACAAACAGGACTCACTCAAGGAACTAAACCCAGGACCTTCACTCAGGATTAAACACCAGGACTCAACTCAGGAACTGAAACCGGACTAAACTCATGACTAAAACCAGGACTAACTCAGGACTAAACAGGACCACTCAGGACTAAAACCAGGGACTGCACTCAGGAACAAACCAGGACTCACTCAGGACAAAACCAGGACCGACTCAGGACTAAACCAGGGACTCCTCAGGACTGAAACCAGACTAAACTCAGGACTAAACCCAGGACTGAACTCAGGAATAAACAGACTCACTCAGGACTAAACCAGGACTCACTCAGACTAAAACAGGACTCACCAGGTTAAACCAGGATCACCAGGGCTAAACAGGACTAACTCAGGATTAAACCAGGACTCACTCAGGACTAAACAGAGGACTAACTCAGGACTAAACCAGACTGCACTCAGGGCTAACCCAGGACTGCACTCAGGACAAACCAGGACTCACTCAGGACTCACTCAGGCTAACCAGGACCTTCACTCAGTGGCTAAACAGGACTCACTCAGGGACTAAACCAGGACTCTACTCAGGACTAAACCAGGGACTCACTCAGGGCTAACCAGGCACTCACTGCAGGATAACAAGACCACTCAGGGCTAAACCAAGACTCACTCAGGGCTAAACCAGGACTCACTCAGGACCTAAACCAGGACTCACTCAGGGCTAAACCAGGACTCCTCAGGGCTAAACCCAGGACTCCACATCAGGACTAAACCAGGACTCACATCAGGACTACCAAAGACTCAACTCAGGCTAAAACCAAGACTCATCAGGCTAACAGGACTCACCTCAGGACAAACCAGACTCACTCAGGGCTAAACCAGGACCTCACTCAAAAGGGCCTAAACCAGGACTTCACTCAGGACTAAACAAGAACTCACTCAGGACTAAACCAGGACTCACGCAGGAACTAAACCAAGATCACGTTCAGGACTAAACAAGGACTCACTCAGGACTAAACCAGGACTCACTCAGGACTAAACGCGACTCACTCACGACTAACAGACTCACTCAGGACTAAACCAGGACTCATCAGGACTAAACCAGGACTACACTCAGGACTAAACCAGGACTCACTCAGGACTAAACCAGGACTCACTCAGGATTAAACCAGGACTCACTCAGGACTAAACCAGGACTAACTCAGGACTAAACCAGGACTAACTCAGGACTAAACCAGGACTCACTCAGGACTAAACCAGGACTCACTCAGGACTAAACCAGGACTCACTCAGGACTAAACAGGACTCACTCAGGACTAAACCAGGACTCACTCAGGACTAAACCAGGACTCACTCAGGACTAAACCAGGACTCACTCAGGACTAAACCAGGACTAACTCAGGACTAAACCAGGACTAACTCAGGACTAAACCAGGACTCACTCAGGACTAAACCAGGACTCACTCAGGGCTAAACCAGGACTCACTCAGGACTAAACCAGGACTCACTCAGGGCTAAACCAGGACTCACTCAGGACTAAACCAGGACTCACTCAGGGACTAAACCAGGACTCACTCAGGACTAAACCAGGACTCACTCAGGACTAAACCAGGACTCACTCAGGACTAGACCAGGACTCAC
>VHKM01001261.1:0-67500 GCA_007210695.1 Neogobius melanostomus | reverse complement strand
TAGTATTATTGTAAATATATATATTACGTTAAGATACTTCAGTTTAGTTTATGTACTTGTAACATTGAGTAAGAGAGACTGTATTAAAACTACTGTACTCATACATGTACTACTACTACTACAGCACGTATATGAAGTATATGTATTTGTTTCCCAGAGCCAACTGTGCCGAGTACTTCCCGCTCTTCATCACTGCTCTGTGGACCAGCGGAATATTCTTCAGTGAAGGTACTTGTACTTTTACTGCAGAAACCATTTCAACATTTAACATTTTATTACATCAGTGTCAACACTTTTTCTTTTTGTTTTAGTCGAGATTTAGTCAGACAATTCTCCTCGGTTTTATACTAGTTTTGAATCTTGTTCTTCGTGTTTGTTTATAATGTTTGAATAATCTGAAAATGTAAAATGGTTAAATACTTACAGAAAAAGTCTTGTGTGTGTCACAGACTGGACAACTGAAAGGTCTCTCCTCTGTGTGCGCTTCAGTGTGTCTCGTTGAATCAGGTTTTTGACTAAAAAGCGGGAACAGCAGATAATACATCACAAAAGCATCAGGTCATCGGCAGTAATACATTTCTTTGGTCTTTAGTCGCACTTTAAAGAATAACTGACATATCTGTAATGATCAGATCACTTTATGTGTTTATTTCAATGTAATTAAAGCCTGAGTCACGAAGCCGAGGATATTTAGAGAGAAAAGGGTTAGGAACATTCACTTTTTCATTCTCAGCAGCCAGTGTTAACAAAGTATCGGTTAATATGCGAGTATCAGATCCTCAAACCCCCAGTATCAGTGTCAGGGGCAAAGAAGCTGAATCTGTAATTTTAATGTTTTTGTGGGAAAAAAGGACAAAAGAAAAACAACTTTTAATAACAGTTAAGAAAGTAATAAACGTTTGCTTCGTTACATAAGCCTGATCAAAGTTTCAGTTGTAATGATGTGTTCTTCCTTATATGAGATTAAAACTACAGCGT
Organism: Neogobius melanostomus; assembly: GCA_007210695.1. NCBI lineage: Eukaryota > Metazoa > Chordata > Actinopteri > Gobiiformes > Gobiidae > Neogobius > Neogobius melanostomus. The sequence goes on along the minus strand of VHKM01001261.1, from coordinate 66,522 downwards.
TAACTCTGTGCGCGTGTGTGTGTGTGTGTGTGTGTGTGTGTGTGTGTGTGTGTGTGTGTGTGCGTGTGTGCGTGTGCGTGTGCGTGTGCGTGTGCGTGTGTGTGTTTGCAGGTGTGTCCAGTCTGTGTGGCCTGCTCTATCTCTACGGCCGACTGCAGTACTTCTGGGATACGCCTCTGCTGCTCAGGGACGGTCAGTACTTACTCTAACGCTGAATTTACACCAGGAGCCATTACTGGATGTGACGTACGCGGCACGTTATACGCCTGCATTATCGAAAGTGCAAATGTACACATACGGCGTCAGAGCAGCTAAAGCTACGCTTGTGTTCGGGCGTCTCTGCTCTTCCCAAATCACTTGGAATAACTTTGCTTATAAATATGGTAATAACACGATGATTCTCATGATATAATACGTTTTGCTAGTCGTACATCGAGCTCTGCTAATTTATGAAATGATTTTCATATTTTTTAGCTTAGCTTGTGCATTTATTTATAGAAACTGCGCCGAGTAGAAGGCGCACCTTGGCCTTTCTTCTTTTGGTAGAAGAAATGAGGAGACAGAGAGACAACAGACCAGGCGACTATGGATACATCCAATTAACCAGCAGCGTCATCAGCAAAGTGACTTCTACCACCTTGTGGCCGAGCTGAGGCTTGACCGCCAAAGACACCACCGATATTTTAGGATGAGCGCCGAGCAAATGGATCACCTGCTCTCCTATATTGGACCAGAAGTTTACAGGCAGAGCACAAACTGCAATGTAAACTTGTGGCGACTGAGCGCCATGCCTGCATATTCTTCACTGTGTCTTTGTAAAATCTGTGTTGAGCATCGTAAAGTCTGCTGTATTTCTCCACCTCGACAATCAACTTTTCGTCGTCCATCACAAACACAAGGATGCTGCGTGTTGTGAACTTCGACAAATCAACAGAAAACTTATTTTGACAGGGTGTCAAGACTCTACCATTTTCCCGTCTAAAATTCCGGAGTTTGCCGCGTATAAGCGTCAGAATTAGAACTCCATTCTAATGTAGGCGCAGCCTCGCGTCCACACGCCGTCCGACACGCGTATAACAATGCTAGTGTAAATATCATGAGAGCTTAGAATGGAAAAAAGTGACGTGCGTCTGCTGCGCTACAACGCTTACGCGCTGTAATTCCTCTGGTGTAAATTCGGCGAAACGCTGTAAACTGTGAGTGAGTGAATGATAGAAAGTGCTTTTATGATTTGAGCTTCTATTATTCTGTATATATTTTATGAACTTTTGTAAGTATAACATCAACCTGTCCAGGGACTGCAGGTGGAAATTAGCATTTTTGCGACAACCTGGAACATGACATCTCTTCTCTTTTAGACTAATGTTGTTTGTGCATTGTCCCTGATCACATAAAGAAAACTGCTGCTGCTATTACCTCACTGACTGCCAATGACGTCAATTCGTTTTTTCTTTAGGGACGGGTGCAGTAAAGCCTTGTGCAGCTCTGGTGTAAATATCTTAGTTGTAGACATTATTGTATTGAGTCAGCAGGGGCAGCAGTGCTCTCTGGATGCGATCACAGGTCAGGTCACAGGTCTGAAGTAGTAACCGCGGCTACTTGTTTTGATCTGACGTGTCTCAGACGAGGGAAGGACTTTATGGCAACGAGAGGAGGAGAAGATCCAGAGAGAACGGCCAAACTTAAGGACAAATACACTTGAACAGGTTTTGGTCAGGGGTGGTTTTAGTAGAAACGGGGATCAAGGAGGCAGAGCTAGCAAAAAGCCCCTGACTAGCATGCTAAAAATGCTAACCCCGAGCCCACAGCGCTTTTTTATCACGAGAGAGAAGCACTTTTTTTGCTTCTCGCTCGTGTGAGAGAAGAACACGAGAGAGTGAGCTTCTGTTTTATAGCTGGAAACCACTGTTCAGATGTTTGAGGCGTCACTAAAGCAAAAAATATTAGCGTCAGAGTCACGGTTCTGCTTGATGACAAAAAGCTCGTTTTCTCTGCTTTTTTGTCAGAAACCAGCATTTTGGGTGATTTCACCTGTTTTCTATGGACGATTACTAAAGAATGGAAAGAGGTAGATGAAAGAAGAGAGTCTAATTGGCAGTGGGAGCCCTCTGATTTAAAAATGGCTGGAAGTCAGTGAGTTAAGGCCACACCCTGCAGGGGAACACACACTGCTGTAAATCACTGACTCAGTTGTTTGTGTCATTTTACAGCTCTACTTTTGCTCTACTGTAGGGATGTCACGGTATGAACATTTTACTTCACGGTTATTGTGACCTAATTTATCACGGTTTTCGGTATTATTGCGGTATTTTTTAAATGTGTGTTAATAAGTTCAGAAAGCATTGATAGTCCTACACAAACTGAAAAAGTGTAACAGTGTTTGTTATATTTAAAAATCCAGACAAAGCCAAATCAAAAGTGCAACTTTTCACATCAAAGTAAAGGAACTATAACTATGTATTGTTGATCGTTTGGAGGTTATTACATGTACTATTTATAGCGCCAGAACCGTGTTAGAATATTTTTCACGAGATAAACCCTCAGGAATATTGTTCTCAGTTTGTGTCCTTCCAGTTTGCTTTCCCTTTGCAGATTTGGGAAAATGCCATCAGACAGTAATCATTGTTAAATTCATAATAATGCGGCGAGAGTGAATCTATTGCATTGGCGACCAACTTTAATCTGCCCTCCAGGAGCCTGTAACGCATTTGTGCCATTTCAATACAGAGGTATCCGGACACGGCTTATGCTGGCGGTGGAGCTGTGGCTGCACTATGGGCGACTCGTTACCTTCTCCCTCAACCCAAAGTCTCCACATTATGTTTCAGCTAAAACGCTAACGTTAACTTACTTGCATTGGCTATAGAGCTGTGACGGTCACACAGGTGAGTCATGAGGTTCGAAGTATCGCTGCCTTTAGAGACACTTTTTTCCTGCACGCTCCACAAACAGGATAACTGTCTTCTATCAACTGTCCCTCGGCTTTCTTAAAATACCAAAATATACCCAGACTTCAGACTTGGTCCTGTTTGAGGCTGATAGACGTCCTGAGTGCTGTCGTGTCAGACATGATTCCAGCTTCGAGAAAGTTTTGTTTTGGTTGTAAACTACGGAGTCGCCTTCAGCAGATGATATTCTGCCCTCACTGTTAGACTCTGACACAGCTATGCAGATAAATAAACTCCTCGACCATTGACAGGTGTATCGTCCATTTATTGACGTTTCCTTCAATTACCGACAGTGAAACTACAAAAAGAAACAAATAAACAGCATTTAGACTGTATTCATATATATAGGTCACATGTACATGCAAAATCTGGCTAACATTACTCAAAACTGAAAACGATCAAACATAATCTTTTTTTAGCGTAAATGTTCACAAATAATAACAAATATTGTCTTCAAGACTCATATGCAACAGAAATACTCACAAGCAATGCTTTCTGTAAAACAACAAAGGAGGATGGACAAAGATCACTTTAGAAGTGGATTCTGCTGTCAGCCATATTTCAACATGTGCTGTATGCTCACTCAGCTGATAACAGTAAACATAACACGCAAAACAACTACAATGCCTCCTGCTGGTGGGAGAGAAAACTACTCCAGCACAGATGAGACGGCGGCCGGTGAGGCTCACTTTGCCGACACCGCGGGCGCAGTAATCCGCGGTAATATATTTTTTCAAAACAAGACGGTAAATATTACCATCAACATTTTTACCGGGGTTTACCGCTACACCGGTGGCCGTGACATCCCTACTCTACTGTAGTTTACTTCCACAGTCAAACTGCAGTGAACATTCAATATGATAGATATTCATAAATTCAGATGTAAACTTTTTTTTAAAGAATCAAAAACAGTGGGTTTCCCTGAAATAAGATGGAATTAGTGAAGAACAGGCACAATGTTGGTGATATTTAAACACTGGGTTATAGCATTGCTTTTGGGCCCTTAAACTATGAAAAATGTGTGAATTCAAACTCTGCATGTAGGTGAGTCAATATTTAAAAAAAAGTTATGGATCTGGAGTTTAAATGAAGTTGGTCTGAGGCAAAAGACACAAATAGAGCTGGATGACACTGAAATGAACGGAGAGCTGCTGCTGTTTTTGGGCTTTGGGATCTATATCTACTGCAAAAAATGTGAATGTGAAAAATGTGACTGTGCATGTAAAGGAGGTAATCTGGGATGGATACATGATAATCCAGCCAAATGGACCAATGTAACTATTTTCTCTTGATGTTCATGTCTGATGTTCTCTCTGCTGTGATTGGTGGTTTGGCTCACAGACTCCTCCCTGTGCTTCCAGATTGGCCCCGTTGTACTTCTGCGCTAACGTCCTGTGGGCTCTGATCGGCTGCTCTGCTCTGGGCGTGTTTCTGTCTTTCTCCAAACTCTACCTGGACGTGGACCTGCGTCAGACGGCCAGCGCTGCCCTGGGTCTGGACTGACAGGCAGCAAAGACACAAACCTGTTACTGCACTTGACACGTTTACCGGGTCAGTCCGTCCCAAATCACCCACATTCTCAGATCTTCCCAGGTGACCCTCTCAGATTTGGATGAACTTCTTCGTAACCACCTTTTCTGCTCGCGGTGCGTTTTTCATTTCTGGAAAAAATGTTGTGCCTCAGTAGTTGACTATGTGGTCAAATCCTGCATAGACCAGAGGGCCATTTTTGAGATTTTCCGAGTAGGACCCATCTTTGTGAAGCTATAACTCAAAGACCCTTTATCTGATCGACATCCTGCTTCTACTGCAGCAAGGTTATATCCTAATAAACTAGAATCTAGAATATGAATATGATCACTCAAAGCACTTCTTTTGTAGAGCCCCTGGCATTTTGAGGGGGAAAAAATTGCAATTTTAGCAGCCTATAAATCCAAAACGTTACAATCTACCACATTTGTGATGATTGTTCCTGGACATATTGTTATTAGACGTGACACATACCAAATTTTAGCTCTACAGATGTTTCCATTGCTGGGTTAGACGCTTTCAAAGTGCAAACAAATGCACAACGCAAATTGTTTAAAAAAATATTGGGAGTTAGAGCAAATCACTTCCATGTGTTCATCATTGCACATGTGGAGGAACTCGAGAATAAACATTTCATTCAAATCTGAGAGGGTCACCTGGGAGGCTGTGGGTGAAACCAAACGGAATGACCCTACTGTCAAACCACCCATAAATGCAGACTGTCCCCGCGCCTCCTCCACCTCCTTCAGAGTAGAGACCTGACGATACGCAGTGATATTTTGAGCGACACAAACGTCAGTGACACCGTTTGAAAGAGCCTCATCTGAAGGAATGACATTATAAAATGGTTATTGGTTTTACATGATACAGTTTGTTCTTTAATAACAACATCTTTGACACGTCTCTCAGGCCTCCTGTGAGGAGGAGGTTCTACAAGAGGAGCCTCTCAGTCCAACAGAGAAACTGAGGAGTCTAAATACTTGAGCCTAAACCCAGGGATCAGAGGCTCAGTGAAGGTGGTGTTGAAGGTGTGGAGGTGGATCAGTCGCTCAGAGGAGACTCTGTAGAAGGACAGAGAGCCGGCAGCACAGTCCACATACACCCTACTGTCCCAGAGGAGGAGCGGTGCTGAGGGAGGTCGGTTCGTTTGTTTTTATGATAAACAGAGAAACCAGATCCAGAGCAGGTCAGACTCCAGGACTGATCATTACCTCCAAACCAACTGTCAGCACCGTCTCTTTTCCTGCTGATTCCTCTGTAAGACACTGATATAGAAACATCTCCGCTCCACTGGACCTCCCAGTAACAGCGCCCAGTCAGACCAGTGTCACACAGAAGCTGATGCCAGTACTCAAATCTGTCCTGATGATCTGGATATGGCTGATCCCCCACACACGTGTCGCCTTCTTGTTGTTGTCGGACAGTTTGAGTTCCATGTAAGCCGTGTTTGGATCCAGAGACAGCGGACAGAAATCTGACGGAGAGAAAACACAGTGAGTCTCTGGAGCAAACACAATAGGAGACTGAGCTTTGACAGGAGTTTATTCTAATGTGACTGAGTTTATTCTAATGTGACTGAGTTTATTCTAATGTGACTGAGTTTATTCTAATGTGACTGAGTTTATTCTAATGTGACTGAGTTTATTCTAATGTGACTGAGTTTATTCTAATGTAACAGGAGTTTATTCTAATGTGACTGAGTTTATTCTAATGTGACTGAGTTTATTCTAATGTGACTGAGTTTATTCTAATGTGACTGAGTTTATTCTAATGTGACTGAGTTTATTCTAATGTGACTGGAGTTTATTCTAATGTGACTGGAGTTTATTCTAATGTGCCTCTTTACAGTTTAAATGAGTCGTGTATTAGTTTGAATTGGTTCAAAGTCACACTCACACTTCCTGAGTCCTGGTGTTAACCACTCAGCTCCAGCAGGCTCCAGTCTGAAGAAACAACACATCAGTTTGGATCAGAAACAGCAGCTCCATAAGAAGCTCATGTACAAACATGTTACTGATGTTTGAACTCAAATATCTTCCTTTTCCCTTCAGGACTTCAGGACAGTTTTCCAAAAGGTGCGACTCTTTTCTGCATAAAACAATATATTTTTGCATCAAAATCAGACTTTTCCTTTTCCAACAGCTTTAACCAAAGAGACTCTGGGAAATAAGAAAAGACTTTAAATAGGCCTTGTTTTAAATAGTTGTAAAATGCTCAGCTGTGGACAGTGGGTGGACAGTGGGCGGAGCAAACAGTCGCTGAGATCACGAAGGATCCTCCCTATGTTCGAGAACCCAGTTTTGGTATATATAAAAGGGTACAGTTAAAGATATAGATCTCATTGTTTTTCATACCGGTTCATACGTTTTCTATTGAATCATTTTGTTATCAGGGCAGATTCGCCTCGTGGCCAAAGTTTTGGGCGGCCCCCGAGGCGGCTACTCAAGCCCGAGAGCACTCACGACATCAACGCCCGGTGCATAAATCCCACATGACAAAATGAGCCAGGTGTTGGTCTCGGTTAACTGGCGCCCCCTGCTGCTCACTGCTGCTCGTTGCACATGACACTACATGATACAAAATGACACAGTGAAAGTGTTGGTCACATGACTTTTCTTAAAACGATAAGCTCGTGATACAACTCGGCCGAGGTGTTGCTTTCAGCGCATGACACGTGTATCGGTGCCTCAGCTCATTTAGCCCATCAGAGCCATATCTAATATAAACAATGAGATAATGACTACAAGCAGCTATCTGGGCGGCACAGTTTCTGACATCATAGATGTTCTAAACAAGGAAATTACAAATAACCCTGGAATTAAAAAACTTGTTTTACATGTTGGTGCTGTTGAAATAAGAAACAGAGAGTCTGAAGTCCTGAAAGAAAAGTTTAATAAACTTTTTGAGAGACTTGATTGTCTGGATAAACAGGCAATACAAATTTTCATCAGTGGACCTATCCCAAACATCGACGGCTATTTGAGAATACATGGCTGTCCAAAGTCTGTGAGTCAAGAGGACTGTATTTCATAGAGAACTTTAATCTTTTCTGGAAACGCTACGATCTGTTTAAAGGAAATGGACCACATTTGAGCAGAGGTGGAGTGAGACGACTCACGGAAAATCTCCATGCTCTGCAAAATCAGTGGAGGCCTGAGCAACAAGAGAGAGCAGAGAGGAGCATGAGAAGAGCTCCTGGCTCGCCAGCAAAGGTTTCGCCTGCATCCCCAATAAAAGATTCAGTCGCAGCTGCATCATCTGCACCTACAGTAAAGGACTCAGCCACAGTTAAAGTGCATATGACACATTAGACTACATTTTCACAAATACGTAGTTAACACAATTACATTCAAGATTCATGTTAAAATTTTCCCTAAATCTGGCAAAAAAAGACCTTTTTATTGTGGAAAAGAAAAACACTTCCGCATTAGCCATGGAGCCCCGGAAGTGACGTAGAACAAAACTGAAAATTCATAACGGTCACTGAAAGCCATAGAAGTCAATGGGATAATTTGTCCAAATAAACTGCAAACTGTCTCTCCCACAAACATTTAGCGAACCACAACTATATCACCATAAACCTGGGACAACATGTGACAGGCTAAGGACCAACGATAAGAACAAATGTTGAGCTCTGACATTTAAAAAGGTCTTGATTCAATGAATGGAGATCAGCGCTGATAACGCAAAGAAGCTAGCAGGCTAAAGCTAACTAGCCCGCTGGCTGCTAGCAGATTCATTCAGGATTAGTTTGTTTACGCTCACACCACTTTTATGTTGTGCTTTGCATTAACGGGAGAGCAATTTGCTCACGGTACAGATGTAAAATGACAGTGGCTGATGATAAACTTGGCCTCTACACTGTAGCACAGTAGCCAAAGCTAACACCAGGAGACGACACCTTCACGGCTTACAAACGCAGAACAAAGGCTCACAAACACAAACCGATCCATCAGATCAAGTCTGCAGAATGAAATCACACGTGGATCTGTACCGTGACCCTGCCATAAACAGCAGGATTTTACTCTGGAAATAAAAACTGCGCTAGCATCATTAGCATGCGGGCACACACGTCTGTAGCCTGATATTGACAAACATCGGTCGTAGCCACAATTCTCTCTTTGAACCATCGCACACTGGAGACAGAGCAGCTCACGATTTTACAAACCCCACTTGTGTCAAGTGACATCTAAACATCTTAGACAAAGTAAATCGCACAGTGAACACCAGCCCTAAGAAGCTAAGAAGCTAACCACCACAAAGTAGCCTATCTTATAGCCAACTGTTGATTCACTAAACATGCAGAAAATCAAAGTTACAGTACTCACCAAACAGACATCGCTCTTCCATTGTGTGAAAGCCTTCAGTCCTCAAAATATCCCATAAATAATGTCCAAGTTTTGGAAAACATTGGTTCCTTAGCCACTGGGTAGGCCAGCCACTGCTCCACACGCAGCTAAAATATCCATCCTGGTATAGATATGGAAAAGTGTAATCGTCCCGCGAGCAAAATAAAGTCCTTGTGCGCACAGATAAACTCCTGTAATTCCGCTGTTCCTCAAATGCTGATGCACGTGTGTCCTGTCAGCATGGTGGCTGTTTTTGTTTTGATGCAGGCGGCGCAAAGTGAGGGAGAAGCTTATTTCCTGCGTGGAACCAACTTCTTATACATATATTTAAAATAAACTAAATAAGCTGCATTTATAAATAAGCAAACTTTTAATGACTACAAAGAATTGTATAAACATTATAAAATAAAACGAGCTACACCTTAGCTGAAGAAAACTGCACCAGAAGTGCATTTAACAAATGGCTGACTCCACACACACAATAACTTATTTATTGAAGTAAATTACCAATTCAGTTTAATATAAATATAGCTAATCATACAATCTGATCAAGAATATAAGAAAAAAGACTGTCAAATACCTACAAAAAGAGCGCCATCTGCTGTATTTTTATTGCACCTTCCTCTACGTCAGCACTGAAGAGCGTTCTACTGTTGCTAAGGAGTTGCTAAGGCCATTTCCCTGTTATATTAACCACAGTTTTGACTTTTTAATCATATTTTCTCCACAAGCTGATATTTTATGGGTGTCAAACTGTGATATTTTCCTTAACACAGGTATTATCCCACCAAATCAAGAAGAATTATAGAAACTTGATAACCTGTCATATGCACTTTAAGGGTTCAGCCACAGCAGCACCATCCAGGGTTCCCGTTAGCCGGCTGTAGCCGGCTTTTGGCCGGTTTGACAAGCAAATGGCCGGTAAAAATGATTTCCATCGGCCAAATTGGCCGACGGTAAAAAAAAATATATACATACTGTATATATGGAGAGAATATAGAAAAATAGATTAACATTTGACCTAAGCCAGTGACTAACATGACAAAGTGTTTTCGAGACAGGCCTAAATATTAAAAAAAGGTTTTCTATCCAAAAGGTTTCGACTTAAGCTCTTAGCCCATTTTACGAAGCGCAGTTGAAGCGCCTTCATCGCTCTCTGGATATGTTACGCTTTTTCTTCGTGGTTCTTCACATTTTCCAAGAAAACGGCGAACTACAGGTACATTTACTTTTATAAAAGTGTGTTAAGAACTCAACATCTAATACTTTTGATTAGGATATTCTGTAAACTCTGTGTGTTCAGTCAGACTGACGCGCAGTCCCACAGCGGCTCTTCCTGGGAGAGTGGCCGGGTTTAGAGGCGCTTCCCTCGGTCAGTCTGCGCAGACGCCTCGATTTAGTCACCGGTGTTGGAGCCGCTCTTGAGTGTGTCAGAGCTGGGTCCGGGGTGCATCGCTTGAGAGTGACTTTTGGTGACTTTAGCATTGTCGATTTGTCTCGCCAGAATATTTCAGCGGTTAGAGACGTTGCTAATGTTACACCTGAAGCCACGTTAAAGCGCGGAATAGCATCTACAGCCCAGCCCTCGCTGTGCAGCTGATGCGCGGTCAGATCTGGACAGCGTTCGGGACATAGATTCCTTCTGTTAAGCGGGAACATCCGCGTGGCACGCGCACAACTTTATGTTTGGATTTGAGTTGTTGTTACATTTGTCTCCCGTCATTCTTTTATTAGAAATAGCCTTGTTTTGGACTCACTAAAGCACTCGTGTAGCGCTCGGTCTAAATGTAGATTGTTATTGATAATAAGCCACATTCATTATAGGCTCTATGTTTTTAATGGCCGGTAATTCTTGTGAATGGCCGACATTTTACAACCCAGCCGGCCAAAGTGGCCAACAAAAAAAAAGTCTAACGGAACCTCTGGCAGCATCAGCACCTACAGTAAAGGACTCAGCCGCAGTTAAGGGTTCAGCCACAGCAGCACCATCAGCACCTACAGTAAAGGACTCAGCCGCAGTAAGGGTTCAGCCACAGCAGCACCATCAGCACCTACAGTAAAGGACTCAGCCGCAGTTAAGGGTTCAGCCACAGCAGCACCATCAGCACCTACAGTAAAGGACTCAGCCGCAGTTAAGGGTTCAGCCACAGCAGCACCATCAGCACCTACAGTAAAGGACTCAGCCGCAGTTAAGGGTTCAGCCACAGCAGCACCATCAGCACCTACAGTAAAGGACTCAGCCGCAGTTAAGGGTTCAGCCACAGCAGCACCATCAGCACCTACAGTAAAGGACTCAGCCGCAGCTAAGGATCCAGCCACAGTAAAGGACTCAGCCACAGCTAAGGATCCAGCCACAGTAAAGGACTCAGCCGCAGCTAAGGATCCAGCCACAGTAAAGGACTCAGCCGCAGCTAAGGATCCAGCCACAGTGAAGGACTCAGCCACAGCTAAGGATCCAGCCACAGTAAAGGACTCAGCCGCAGCTAAGGATCCAGCCACAGTAAAGGACTCAGCCGCAGCTAAGGATCCAGCCACAGTGAAGGACTCAGCCGCAGTTAAGGGTTCAGCCACAGTAAAGGACTCAGCCACAGCTAAGGATCCAGCCACAGTGAAGGACTCAGCCGCAGTTAAGGGTTCAGCCACAACAGCACCATCCGCATCTCTGGAAAACATTTCAACAGCAGCGGCGCCACCTGCATCTGCATCTCCGGGGAAAAGCTCAGCTTCAGCACCACCTGCATCTATAGTAAATGATTCAGCCGAAGGAGCACTTTCATCAACTCCACCACAGGCCTTGAGCCCGACTGGTACATCTACACCCTCCAGAGATTTTTCTGAATCATTCCCATCTCCAAAGTCACCTATGGGATTGCCCAACCATTTTGAACCCTTGATAAAACAAGGGATTAAAAAGACTCCCCTCACTCCAGTCATGTCAATACCAGGGCTTTCATCCCCAAAGTATCATGCCCCTCTCCCACCTCCGCCTTTTTCACCAACCAAGGTCTTCCCAGCTCGGCCCCCACCCCCGGTGCCCACAGCTGTTATCTCCAACAGCTTCACTGCTGCTGTCTAGGACATTAAGGGCCTCTGCGTTGCAACCGTGCATAGTAAACTCAAAACCAACCAGAGGTCCACAGAGGGAGTGTGTTCTTCTGAAACAATTAGTACTGTCAAACAACATAGATTATAAAAGAGGGCAATAGTCAGACCATCCAATCAAAGAACTCTAATCCATATCCATTGCAGAAAGATTCCATCCACTCAAACACAGATAAATCTCAAACATGCTGTACTCAATGTCAGATCGTTAAAACTATTTATTAAAAAGGACTTGTTTTTTATTTCCTCTGATAATCTAGATTTTATGTTTTTAACTGAAACATGGCTTGACAAAAACACTGGTAACACAGTTTTGATTGAGTGTAGTCCATCAAATTTCAATTTTGTGTCTGAAACACGCCAACACCAGAGGGGCGGGGGTGTCTGTGCAATATTCAGGGACAATATAGTCATCCACAAATTGTCATTTGGGGTTTTTCTATCATTTGAGTATGTGTCTTTCAAAATGGAGATAAAACAATCTTTCATTCTTTATATGACTATTTACAAACCACCACAGAATTGTTTTATCGAAGACTTCACTGAATTACTTTCATTTATATGCACTGATTTTGATTGTTTAGTCATTTCAGGTGATTTTAATGTGCATGTGGATGTGACCAATGACAGGCATGCAAAAGAACTTAATGCTGTTCTTGAAATGTTTGGTTTAACTCAGCACGTGAGTGAGGCGACCCACAACAAAGGTCACACTCTAGATCTAGTTATTACAAAAGGTGTTAATATATCAAATGTGAATGTTGTTGATGTTGCTTTATCTGATCATTTTTGTGTCTTTTTTGACTTGTCTGTTACACCCAAACCAGTGGTTGGGCCTGGAGTTATTCAAAGAAGACACATAAATGATACAACAGGGACACAGTTTATGGAAATGATCAGATTTTAAAATCCTCCATGTTCAAATGTTGATAATCTGTTGGACTCTTACACATCAAGCGTCTTTAATGTTTTGGATACTATTGCTCCTGTCAAGGTTAAAATGGTTAACAATAGACAAAAGGCACCTTGGAGAAGTGAAGATTCGGTCAGGGCACAGAAAAGGGAGTGCCGAAAAGCCGAACGGAAATGGAGCAAGTCAAAGCTCCAGGTTCATTTTGAGATATACAAAGAAGTGCTTTGTGAGTTCAACCAGTTTTTGCGTGGAGAAAGGGAGAAATACTTCTCTAAAATCATCGCAAACTGCAGAAACAATTCTCGTGTTCTGTTTTCCACAGTAAACAGATTAACTAACCCTCCAGTTTCACTGCCCTAAGAACTAATCTCTACAGTGGGCGTCATTTCGTTTTGTCGTCCTCACTCACGCTTTTCATGAATCACGCAGCTGCGTGAAACATATTACATCTTATCGCCACAAGGTGGCAGGTTAAGTCCACTGTAGCTCTACCGGCGACTTAAACGCTTAGGTATAACACTGCGTGCAAACTTTCTCTGCCTAGTGAGATTGTGCTGGCCGAATGGTTAGAGTTGCAGGTTATGACCCGGGGGATCCGGGTTCGATTCTTGTCTCAGGCAATTTTGGTTGCACACATTGTGGTTGATTGTGTGCAATTACCCCACCCCAACCTGTGAACACACTCTGGACACTTTCTGATGGAGAGAAAAGGCTCCTCACTTTACTGTTGTGACGCTTTTAAACACCCGTATTTGTAAACATAAAATACAAAGACATTATGAACGTGACCGGGACTCGTACCCCGCCCGTCCAATTTATGAGTTATTGACAAACCTGATACTCCACGTGTTATGTATCATGATTGACTTTATGATCAGTTAAATCTATTTTGCACACATACAAAATGAGCTTGAAATGAACAGGACTGGCGTGAGGGGCAGAGAACGCGCAACAATGAATGCGCACACAGCGGCAATGAGTGGCAGCGACCGCCCCAACCCGACCCGCGATCATAGGAGAATTTTATGACGGTCTGGGCAGCCGGCCCTGCGGGGATTGACTCTGTAAAACACTGTACTAACTTACTGCACTGTATTGTAAGTACTGTAACAATACAATTGTATTTTACTGTATTACTTATTTTTACTTCTTATTTTTTAATAAAACACTTCTTCTCAAAAGTTCCTTTCTGACTTCTCCTACAGTATGGGATAGACAACAGCAAGTGCGTTATTGATATAACACTGCGTGCAAACTTTCTCTGCCTAGTGAGATTGTTGCAGGGGCTGAGAGAGACCAGTCAGAGCGGACTCCTCGTTCAAGAACGTGGTCGTTGGGCCCTTGCGGAAAACCACATTGACTCGGCCAGGGGAAAACAACTGTCTTCTTTATTTTCTCTGAAATGACACAAGAAATTGTAATCAGAAACCATGAAATATTAATTTAAAAAATAACAACTAAAAGAACATAGTGTGCAATCATTCACCAATCAAACTACTATACTTGCATCATTATAAGATAGTTATGTTAAATGTTGAAGTACAAGTAATATATTTGGGGACTAAAGAAATCGTTCAAAAATAAGGATGAAAAAGAATACGGATGCTCGTTCTATTAAAATCAAAATCATCGTTTTATTCCCTAATTTTACAATCTAAAACAGAAGTTATGCAGCCGTCCCAGGGACACATGTTGATCGAACCAGCAGCGAGGAGAGAGAGACAGAGTCCTCCCCCTAACCACAAACAAAAGTACATGATGCAGTAGGCATGTCCCTGTCGAACCAATGAGTACTCTAGGATGTTTCTTCAGCGCGATCTGACTCCTCCTTCTAACACACTGCCCCCAGTGGACTCCAAGAGTAAGGACAACAATACAGCACTCAAAAGCAGATTACAATCAACACAGTTTCATATAATCATTAAAGCCTATTATAACAAAAACAAATATAGAAATAGCCAACAATCCTCCTTTCGATGTCTCCTAAGACATCGCAATCAGACTGAATATTTATCATGAAATTACAGTTACAAATGAAATGTTCTTGAGCTAGTCGTTGGTTGTTGTTGCCTCTGTCCGTGCAGCTTCAGCGTCTGGGCTATAGAATCATGTACTCACCACTGGGGTGTTTTTGTTTGGTGTGTTTTCCACCTTTAATCATATTTAATCATTTGGGTCTACTATTCTCATAATTACAACCACTTACGTGCACCCACAGAGGCAAGGAACCAAACAGACATTAAAAAAATTACAAAAAAATTCTCATCAAGATCGCTCACCGTGAGCCGGAAAAACGACCATGCCAGCTAATTTTGTAAAATGTGGCTGTACTCAAATTTAACTATTTAACTTGATTTATCTGTTGGAATGTTGTTGTCAATTGTATCTGAAAAATTCAGGGATATAAGCACACAGGTTTCATTAATCCTAAATTTGTAGAGAATAAACTCCTTTTTAGCTTCTGGTTTTCCACATTTGCACAATTCAGTGTCGACCCAGAACTGCAACAAATGCCGAAAACAGAGCATTATAAAATGTATCTATCTGAAACGTATGTCTTATATCATAGTTTGCCATAAAATTTATCAATTTCACTTTTTGTTTGTATTTTAGATATATTTACCATATTTGCATTTGTTCTTTCCCGTGCCCAAAATAAGCCAAATTATAATCGTCCCATAATTAACACCTCCTTTTTGGACTGAGAAAAACTCAGTCCAACCAAAAATCATTGTAAACTTGTAAAAACAACCTTCCATAGATGAGACCTCTATCCTTTAACAGGAAACACAGCAAACCAGCTCAAAGTTCACTGGAGATTAATACTTGCGGCATCTGCAAAAACTAACACAATACATATATCAACACAAAAGAAAAAAATGAATAAAAACTAATAAATGTTAGGGCAAGTCCATGGAGATTCTATTTGGTTTTACTGAGTCAATGTGGTTCAACAGGGCGAGTGATAGGTGTGGGACCACTCGTCTGGTTTCTCTGGGACCTTGGCAACAGCGTATCAGGTCAGTCCATAACTCCAAAAAACGATCAGACCAACTCTGTTCAGTCCAATTGCGGTCCAGAATCACGCAAAGTTGGCAAGGAGCACTCTCCGCATCTCCCGGGAATGACAGCAGAGACTTCAGATTCTGGGTGAATAAACTTAAAAACTAAATCAGTAAACATAGTTCCAATATAACATACAATCTTGTCAAAATCAGGGTCCTCTTTAGTCCCATGAGCAAAGAGGAGCCGGATCCAGGCATCAATCGGCCAGTAAAAAACTCATAAGAGTATCCTGTTGCTCTGCTCACGGATTGAGCACCGAGAACAGAGCAACAGGAAGGGCCAGAGCCCAATTGATTTCAGTCTAAGACCATTTAGGCAATTTATAATTATAGAGTTCTATTACTCCAGCCCTCTAAGGCTCCACATTTAAATTTTGTATTGAGGTATTCTAATCTTTGAATTTAGTTGTAATTTTAAAGATAATTGATTAATTATTAGTAAATAAGCCAGCATCATCAGGTCTTAAGGACCACTATATATTTGGTGCATTTAAAAAATGTTCAGTTAAGTGAAAACGATTCTCCACCATTGTGTCGTGGAATGAATTGGAATGTTGAAAAAATTGATACAAGTCTAGCATTAACATCTAAAAAAATAGGAAACACAGATTAAGAGTACAGGAGATTTGAAAAATTCAAAAAATGTTACAAAACTTTTGTTTCACTCAGCGCTTTGATCATGGGGCCTAATTTTAGCCTGTTGTCCAGGAGAGAGAGCAAATGAGAATCAAAACAAGACATTTCATATTATTGTTCCAATGCAGGTGTAAACAATTTGCAGTCACCCCGTGTTTACCTTTTACAATTTTGTTGGTTTAAGGGAACCTTTATGTCCCTTAAAGTTAGCCTTAAAAGCTTCTCTATATACCAAATCTTAATTTGTCATAATAAACTTTTGTGTAGCAGTTTACGGGTGATTAGGCGGTGTGCAGAGATGATTTATGGTGGGTCCAGTTCAAGCGTCAGCAACCACTGTCTCACGGATGACTCAAGACAGCCATGTCCATCATATCAGGACAGAAACAGGAATCTTAAAGGCTCTATTGCTTGTATACTAGAGTCTGTCCTGCGAGATCATAGGCACTGGGGTGGTGGCAGCTTTACAGACTCTGTGGTACTTCCAAGAAGCCCACTAATTTGGTGTCAGGTAACATTCTTATAGTTCAAATGTGTTTCACCTGTCTGCACCAACATGCCAAGAGAGATGTCTGTTCACTGGTGTTGCAACCGCCTCGTTCTCGAACGTTGCTGGTCCAATTTTGGTTCTGGATCTCGTCTGAAAACACCTTAACCACAATTATCATCAAAACCACCACAACCATAAATCGCTCCACATTTAGGTAAACTTTTTAGATTTTTCTTTATTAAATTTTGTTGCTTACTTCTTTAAGCTGCATCTTTAAAATTTGCACTTAATTTTCTTTGCATTTTTTTAATTCAGCTTGCTCTCACTTCGGGTCAATGGCGTACACCATATTATGTACCATAAATGTATTCATTAATTTATTAAATCTGTTTATTTGGTCTCCTAAAAATAATAATAATTCAAAATTTTGCATATTGCTTCTTCATAACTTTTAGTAATGCATCCAAGATGGTGCATAAACAAACATAAACTTTAAATGGATAACGGTCTGTACTCCAAATCAATGCATCCAAAGTTATAACCTATAAACACTTTTGTTCTCATTCCATGTCACCACAGTGGAGAGAGAGATTCTAATCTTTTAGTAACCTCTCTTTCGGGGGCCTAAAATGTTCTATTCACCACAGACACACAAAAAAATAAAATAAAAAAATAGCATTTATCACACATTTGTTAATTTTGGATATTTCAAAAAATAGCAATTTTATGCTATTGACATAGCACTGCCTTCAGCAGAAATGTCTAAAAAAAATAACTTCGTTATTATACATTCAGGATGTTTTCCCTTTTTCAGTAGGGGGAGCTATTTCCTCCACACCTCCTTCACATGGGTCTCTGAATACAGATGGATTGGCCACTCCTCAATGTATCAAGACCTCATGTTTAATCATTTGTCAGTTTTCTTTCTTTGCTCCATCCACACTAATGCAGACAGAGCAAATACAACCTCTTTTTTTTATTTTTTATTTTTTACCCCTGTAACATCTCTAAACTTTAACATGCACAGATTTCTTCTGAGCAAGAAACTCCCTTATTTTATAACTTTCCGTCACTTACAAACTGCTTTCCGTTACACAAATTTTCATTCAACCTCGTTTGTTCACAAACTCCACACTCTCACACACTCGTCACTCCACAATAAACACATATGACAACAAAAGACAACAAGACACCATAATTTCACAATAATCCCATCACCACATGTTCAAATATCTAACCTGGCCATACAAGAGCTCATTTGCATTTGGCCTGTAGAATATTCACAAATATCATAACATAATAACATAACCTGGCCAGTACTTCAACACTTAATTTGTTTCTTTTTTATTCTCTTTACTCTTTTCTCTTTACTCTCCTCTTCTTTTATATACATTGGTT
This sequence comes from Neogobius melanostomus, assembly GCA_007210695.1. Lineage (NCBI taxonomy): Eukaryota > Metazoa > Chordata > Actinopteri > Gobiiformes > Gobiidae > Neogobius > Neogobius melanostomus. The sequence goes on along the minus strand of VHKM01001261.1, from coordinate 48,091 downwards.
TTCTGAAGGCCACAAAATCTCCAGCGCGTAACCAAAAACGTCACAACAGGTGAACACGTCTGTTCAATCCTACCAGTCTACGGGGTGGCTTTTAGGTTCGTCCTCTGACGCAAACCAAGGCAAAACACGTCCACCAAAACAATTTACCGAGATTATTAGCCAATTATAATCCCAAAACCTAAAAAGTGAAATCGCCGTCCACTTACAGTAAGAGTCATAGAGTTCGGAAATTCCACCCATCCGTGGAACATTAGCTAAGAAGCCATGGAAAACTACCGAAACTCCACTAGAAAGCCATGGAACAACTCCGCCAGCCGCTGAGTCACCGCTGGCTACAGGATTCACTAGTTTTTTTTACTAGTTTACATTGCTGCCAGTCCCACAATGCTCAGCGACATAACGTACTCCCGAAACTCTACTAGAAAGAGCCATGGCACAACTCCCGAAACCCCACTAGCTAACAAGATTCCCGAAACTCGACTTGTGCACCCGTGTCTTCCTTCTTTTTATATATCATTTTCTAATATTATAGTTTTTATTTTATTTTATGTTTTATATCACCAACAATCTAGGGCTGAGCAATGTGACATCAGACCGTCGTACGATCTCCAGAGCCATCTGCTCCGATTAACCTTTTACACAATAAAAGACACAGTATGTTATATTCTATTTTGTCACATCGCTCATCCCTACAACAACCAAACAAAACGACAAAAACAAGACACAAACAAGACAAACAAGACACAAACACAAAACACAAGACAAAAACAAGACAAAACAACACAAAACAAGACACCTCTCACCCTCCCTGCTGGCCGCCAAGATGACTTCAATTATACTTTAGTTGCTTTAACAAAATTACGTGTTCAGACAAAAATGCTCCAAAGCCTCAGATATAGGTTGAAAATACATTAAGAAATAAGAAAAAAATTATGTTGTTGCAATATTAGGCTATTATTATTTAGTTTTATGGGTATTTGGATTTTCCTTATATTTATGTTTAATATTTAACAGCGAGTTCCACAGTTTATGAATCTGTGTTATGCTCAAACAAAAGAAGCCAAAATCAATAAACGGACTGGATCCGTAAAAAAACATGGACTCGGACTGGATTAACCAGATGGTCTATGGTGGTAACTCAAAAAACCCGAAATGGATTTGCGGAACGGATTTGGTTTAGCGGCCGTATCTAGTTACTACAACCATGCCGGCCATAATGACGGCCTCCGGTACTACTTTGTAGATAAACCAATCAGCACAGCAGCAACAGAGAAAAAAAAACAGTGTTTGTTTAATTCTCTTGGCTCATCCTTCCTTTCTATAATCTGACTGGATGTACTCAGAGCGTCTTGCTCAACCTCTCCACCTTTGAACCCTGCCCCCAGGGCTTCAAAGTAGAGACAAAGGAATGTCACACGTATATGTAAAACAGGCAGAGAGCTTCACTATCAGCTGCAACAGAACACAATCATTACCCGACATAGCTATAGTCACCACATCTAACAAAATAAAATATATATAGAGATGCTTCCACATTATTTAAAAATATCTCCACCTCAAACAATCGTCAAATAAAGCCTTCAACTACACAAAGCAGCATGGTCACACACTAAGCTATGCTTAACGCCCGGTTTTTAAATGCTTTTTATGAACTATGAGATGCTAGCGATCGCCAAGCTAACGCGGCTAACAGCTAACCACAAGGCCTGCACAACATTTGAACAAGAAATATACTCAAACACTAGGAAATATTCTACACGATAAAACGTAACTAGACAGGTCTTATAGGCACATTTTTTTGACGCTTTAAGGCGTACAATCTGAACACGTCACTCAAATTAGTTAAGTTGCACTTTCTTAAGTTTCGTTTTTTTATTTTATTTCTTATTTTTAAATTTAGCGTGGTCTCAAAATCTCAAACACCATAAAACAGACGCACAAGCGTTTTTCTTATTCTTTTTTTATCATAGCCAATATAAACAAATTAAGGTATTTTTCTTACCTTGTGAGTCTGTTTTCTGGCGCGGGACCACACGTTTCTTTGTTCGACAAAAACTCGGAGCCATCTCGTTTCTTTTCCACCCAAATATCACATTCAGGCGTCACCAATTAAAGAAATCGTTCAAAAATAAGGATGAAAAGAATACGGATGCTCGTTCTATTAAAATCAAAATCATCGTTTTATTCCCTAATTTTACAATCTAAAACAGAAGTTATGCAGCCGTCCCAGGGACACATGTTGATCGAACCAGCAGCGAGGAGAGAGAGACAGAGTCCTCCCCCTAACCACAAACAAAAGTACATGATGCAGTAGGCATGTCCCTGTCGAACCAATGAGTACTCTAGGATGTTTCTTCAGCGCGATCTGACTCCTCCTTCTAACACACTGCCCCCCAGTGGACTCCAAGAGTAAGGACAACAATACAGCACTCAAAAGCAGATTACAATCAACACAGTTTCATATAATCATTAAAGCCTATTATAACAAAAACAAATATAGAAATAGCCAACAGGACCAATAATGGCATCAACAAGAATTCCATTAGATTAGTTGTTTATCATGATACCACTCCACCAAATATTACAAAGCATTATAAAAAATACAAAATATATGCCTCAATTTCAATAGTACACAAACAAAACAATCATGATTACAACGTGAATGAAATAACTTGATTTGTGAGTAGCTTTGTATTTTATTACTCTAACTCATAACTTTACAGTACATGACAGCAATAAACCAAAATATAAACGTAGCACAAAAAGCTTTTAATCCAAGTTGCAGTCGAGTGAACAACAATAAAAAAAAACTCCGACTTTGGGTCTACTGTAACATTGTTTACGCACATACTTATTGATTTGAGCGCTAAAACTAAAGGATGATAAACAAAAGTACCATATTAACCAAAATCATAAAAACCCTGACAAATCCAGGAATACGTGTTAGCTTTAGCGTAGAATTACTACATGTGACTGATCGAGTCAATACATCGCAACCGCGTTACTGTAAACAATTAAACACACTCAACTTACGTGTAAAGTAGTGAAAATAATGAAATAGTAGTGATAAAAAAAAGCGTTCTACACTGAGTAAGGGCATCAAACATAATGAAAAACAAAGCTACGTTGAAACAGCATGACAGTAACTTAACCATAAAAACTACTCAAATGTCTGTTCTAAAAGACAATCTATCAGAGTGTTTTGCAAACTTAAATGACTAAAACAGTGAAAAGATTACCCAATCTGGGAAGAAAGTTGCTTACCGTGTTGTTACTCACGGGACGCCAATGCCAGAACTGGAAAATTACTAGCAAAAACGGAGCCGCCGAAACAGCGACGCCGCAGGCCAAACGTGTAATTGCAAGGAGGGCAGTGGTTTTTATTAGCAATATCGTGAGAATGTATTTTATGTGTAAACGTGTTGCTATTGAATGCTATTTCTAGGTAATAGAATACCAGAGACAGCAAAGTTAAAAAGCCAGTACAAAAGTGGACTAATAAATATTTTTATCTTCATAACTTGGTGCTGATCGTGGAGTTGTGTCAAAGGTGTCAGAGCCGGGATTTGAACCCAGCTCCTCCCGCACTAGAGTCTAGCGCCTTATCATTGAGCTATACAGCCACAGTAAAGTTGGTCGGTCTTATCTAGATTGACGGTTCAAAATGAGGTCCCAGCACGCTACTGTGTGATAGTTTCACGTTTTTACAATAAACTATGTTTGGAGCAGGGTAGGTTATATTAAAAGCTGACGCACTCCCGGGATGGCAAGGCCACGGGGAACTATATTGTGAGAGTGGACTTTTTATAGAATGAATAGTGGCAACCCGTGCGTTAATGCCCCCAGCCATGTGTGACACCCAGCGCGTTTTACAAGTTTACTACAGTCTAGCAACTATTTTAAATGTGTTGGCCTAATTACTAAGTATTTTTTTGAAAAAATGTAAACGTCTACAAAATGTAATCAAAAGTACCATATCCTGTGCTTGAACCCGGGTCCTCTTGGACCGGAGTCTAGCGCCTTATCATTGAGCTATAACGCCACAGAGAAGTTGGCCGGTGAAGAAAGAAATAGCGGTGAGAAGCCAGTGTTCCTAACCCTGCTCACAAGTGCCACCTGGTGGTTGTTTGGGTCATTGCAGCGTCACTGGGAAAAAATAAATAAAAGACGCGTGAAGCACACGTGAAGCCACGTGTGACTCACGCGTGTAAGGCGACGAAACGAACAGACACCCACTGTACATCTAAGTGCAATGAGTTTGCAATATTTTTTTATGACAAAGTCCAAGGCATTAAAAATGCCATAATTTCCACAACACAAATAGCAACCCTGCCACCAGCTAGACACCTTGAGCTGACACATTTCACTCCTGTTACTGACAAAACAATCGAAGAGATTATCTCCGGTCTGAGTTCATGTACATGCTGCCTTGATGAATTACCCACTAGAAAGTCTGTGTTGACCAGCTTGTTACCACAACTTGTTCAGTTAGTTAACATCTCATTTGAGACTGGAGCATTTCCAAAGGCCTTGAAAACAGCGGTCATTAAGCCTCTTCTAAAGAAGAGCAGCCTTGATCCCAAGGTACTGAACAACTACCAGCCCATATCAAACCTACCGTTCTTAGGAAAAGTTCTAGAGAAAGTAATATATCAACAGCTCACTTACTTTCTCCTATCTAACAATGTGTTTGATACTTTCCAGTCAGGATTTAGGCCCCACCACAGCACTGAGACAGCTCTGATCAAGGTGACAAATGATATTCATATGAACACCAACGCAGGTAAGGTCTCAGTTTTAGTTCTGCTGGACCCGAGCGCTGCCTTTGACACAGTGGACCACGGGATCTTACTTCACAGGTTAGAAAACTGGGTGGGAATCTCTGGTACTGCTCTAAACTGGTTCAAGTCCTATCTCGAGGATAGGACGTACTTTGTCGAAATTGGCAACTGTGTCTCAGACAAAATTTCCATGACCTGTGGAGTCCCCCAGGGGTCAATCTTGGGACCCCTCTTATTCAACCTGTACATGCTTCCATTGGGTCAGCTAATAAACAGCAACAATGTGTCGTACCACAACTACGCAGATGACACTCAGATCTACGTGTCACTGATACAGATGAACATGGGTCTGTAGATACTCTCTGTCACTGACGGCAGGTGAACATGGGCCTGTAGATACTCTCTGTCACTGATACAGGTGAACATGGGCCTGTAGATACTCTCTGTCACTGCATCGAACAGATCAGTTTGTGGATGCAAAACAACTTTCTCCAACTAAACTCAGACAAAACTGAGATCATTGTCTTTGGCCCACAGACACAAAGACAAAGTGTTATCAGTCACCTTGAGTCTCTCGCTCTGAAACCAAAAAATCAGGTTAGAAATCTAGGAGTAATCATGGACTCAGACCTGAACTTAAACAGCCACATCAAAGCAATAACATCATCATCAACAGTCTTCATGAGGATGTGAGACAGGCCTCAACTCTGACAATGTTCAAATCCAGGCTGAAAACAGCTCTTTTTACCCGTGCATATGAAAACTGAAAGTATTTTATCTGCACTCTTGCCTTTTACTGTAATTGATTAACTTTATGTTGATGTTATATTGATTGATTTTATCTGTTTTCTTATAATTTTATGCAACTGTGAAGCACTTTGAATTGCCTTGTGTATGAATTGTGCTCTACAAATAAACTTGCCTTGCCTTACTACTTTACACTCACAGCATTAGGAATGTTGTGCTCATGTTTTTAAAGAGACTTCATTAGACAGGACAGGGCTGAAGTGATGGACTGATCTAGATGTTTAGTGGACAGTAGGTGTGTCCTCACCTGAGAGTGTGCAGGGAGCAGTGGGGCTCCTCCTGTAGAGCAGACAGCTGCTTTACTCCTGTGGCTCCTGGATGGTTGAAGCTCAGATCCAGATGTGTCAGGTGGGAGGGGTTGGACCTCAGAGCTGAGGCCAGAGCAGCACAGCCTTCCTCTGAGATCATACACCCTGAGAGGCTGAACAACAGGTTCAACAGAGTCACAACACATGACAAACTCACAGAGATGAAGAGTAAACCCTCTGACCTGAGCTGCTGCAGTTTACAGTGAGGACTCTTCAGTCCAACAGACAACATCTTCAGCCCTGAGTCCTTCAGGTCGTTATTACTGAGGTCCAGGACTGTCAGACTAGAGGAGCTGAGGACTGAGGACAGAGCTTCACAGCTGCTCTCTGACAGGTTACAGCTGCTCAGTCTGGAGAGGAGACACTGTTTTAGGAGAAGTTTAGAAGTTGAATATAAGCAGAGTTAAAGCTTACTCACAGAGCTTTGTTGGAGGCTTTGACCACTGGCAGCAGCCTCAGCAGAGCCTCCTCTGAAGCACAGTATTTCTTCAGCTCAAACTGCTCCAGAGTTTCCTCTGATGACAGTAAGATTAAGGCCAGAGCTGACCACTGAGCAGGAGACAGTCCACCTTCAGACAGACGTCCTGAGCTCAGGTACTCTTGGACCTGCTCCACCAGAGAACCATCATTCAGTTCATTCAGACAGTGGAGCAGGCTGATGCTTCTCTCTGCAGACACTTCCTCACTCAGCTTCTGCTTGATGTACTCAGCTGTTTTCTGATTGGTCTGAGAGCTACTTCCTGTCTGTTTCAGCAGACCTTTGAGAAGGCTCTGATTGGTCGGCAGTGAAAGACCCAGGAGGAAGCGCAGGAACAAGTCCAGGTGTCCGTTTGGACTCTGTAAGGCCTGGTCCACTGCAGAGCGATGGAGATGTTTCAGTTTAGGTTTAACTCTGAGCAAAGTAGACTTCTGTGGTTTTGTTGAGAGAAGGTTGACTCCAGTGTCGATGAAGGTCTGATGGACGTGAAGCGCAGCCAGAAACTCCTGCACACTCAGATGGATGAAGCAGTAGACCATGTCCTCGTACAGACCTGGCTCCTCTCTAAAGACCTGTGTGAAGACTCCGGAGTAACGAGCGATCTCTGCAGCGTCCAGTCCACACTCGCTCAGGTCACTCTCGTAGAAGATCAGCTTTCCTTTCTGCAGCTGCTCAAAGGCCAGTTTTCCCAGAGACTTCACCATCTCCCTGGTCTCTGGAGTCCAGTGAAGGTCTGCTCCTTTTCGACCATGATACTTGATGTTCTTGACTTTGGCCTGCACCACCAGGAAGTGGACGTACATCTCAGTCAGAGTCTTGGGCAGCTCTGGTTTCTCTGTTTGCTCCAGAAGCTTCTGTAAAACGACAGAGAGGATCCAGCAGAAGACTGGGAGTTGGCACATGATGTACAGGCTGCGGATGCTCTTGATGTGGGAGATGACGGCTGTGGCCTCGTCTCTGAACCTCTTCCTGAAGTACTGCTCCTTCTGTGGGTCGCTGAACCCTCGCACCTCTGTCACCATGGAGACGCACTCAGCAGGGATCTGATTGGCTGCCGCGGGGCGTGTGGTTATCCAGAGGCGAGCGGAGGGAAGCAGGTCCCCCCTGATGAGGTTCACCAGCAGCTCCTCCACTGAGGCGCTCTCTGTGTCCGTCAGGACCCGGGTCCGGCTGAAGTCCAGAGGAAGTCTGCACTCGTCCAGACCGTCCAAGATGAAGAGCACCTTGAGCTGCTGGAAGCTGCTGAGGCCTTTGGTTTCTTTGAAGAAGCGGTGCACTAGTCCCACTAAGCTGTACTCTGAGCCTCGGAGCACATTGAGTGCTCTGAAAGTGAAGGGGAGCAGCAGCTGGACGTCCTGGTTGGTGTTGCCTTCAGCCCAGTCCAGACTGAACTTCTGAGTCAGAACTGTTTTCCCCACGCCGGCCACGCCCATCGTCAGCACCGCTCTGATTGGCTCTCCTGTCTCTGTGGTGCCTCTGAAAATGTCCTGGCAGTGGACGGTGGTCTCTTGGGCTGATCTCCTGGAGTGTTTCTCCATCTGTCCGACCTCATGCTCCTCCTCCTGCTCAGGGTCTGTGACAGTGATGTAAAGCTCGGAGAAGCCATCATGAAACAGCCTTCTGGGGCCTTTTGTGCAGAGACTCTCGATCAGGAACTTAAACCTGGACTTCAGTGTTGGTTTGAGGAGATTCTGACACTTTGTGATCATCGCTGTGAACAAACAGAAACAAGATGAGAGAGGCCCACAGAGCAGGGTGAACACTGGAGCAGATATTTAACTATGACCTCATCCTCAGAGTCATGTCCTGTTCAAACCAGTGTTGCCGCGATTCTAACATTTCAAACTCAAATTTGATACTGAAAATAAAACTCCAGAGGCAAAAAGGACACATTTTCTACATTTTCTACTTTATATTTTTCATTTGAGGAGCAACACAAGACTAAACCTTTTGCTTATAAATTGTTCTGCGTTTTTAGAGTATTGTCTTCTGTTCCCACTTTTTCTCACTTTAGTGTAAACTAGTGTATTTGCACTTATATATTCTGAAACGGTGTACGTACTGCCCCTTCATGGTTAATAGAACCTGAATTTTCTTTTGATGGAAGTTTCTGTAAAAGTAGAGGTTCTCATGCTCACAGCGATCTGATCAGCCGATCATTCCCTGATCACGCCTTGGGGAAGTAGGAAGTGTGGAAGTTTTATTTTAATTTTTTAATTTTTTTATTTGAGCTATTATTTACAGTGCGTTATTAGAGATTTCCAGAACATAAGATGCTGAAAGCAAATACAAAACATATAAGAATAAACTAGTTAATATAATTAGAAATAGTAAGAAAGATTACTACACAAAATTGTTGACACAACATAGACAAAACATTCAGGGAATATGGAAAGTGCTTAATGATTTAATACATAAAAAACGCAGCAATAGGGATAGTGTTAATTACTTTAATAAAGACAACTACACAATACGTCATACGGAGTAAATACTGTAGTTAAAGAGTTTAATGATTATTTCGTAAATATAGGCTATAATTTAGCAAAGAAAATTGTACCCATTTCAAACAATGGAATGGAAATTGGGGTTACATATGAAAGTCCAAATTTATTCTTTTTAAACCCAACCAATAAAGATGAAATAGTGAAAATAGTGAAAGACTGCAATAATAAAAAGTTAACTGATAATGATGGGTTTGATATGTTTATAGTTAAAAATGTTATTGAAAAAATTATTAACCATTTACATATATTTGTAATCAATCCTTTAAAACTGGTATATTCCCAAATCAAATGAAAATATCAAAAGTTCTCCCATTGTACAAATGTGGCGACAAACATTTGTAATTACCTACCTATTTCTCTGTATTCACAATTAAAAAAAATAGATTAGGGAAATTATTGGTTAAAAGATTAGATAGCTATGTTGAAGTGAACAATATAATGAATGAATATCAGTTTGGTTTCAGAGCTCATAGGTCAACAACAATGGCAGTTGTTAAAATGGTACAAAATATATCACAATCAATAGATAAAAATTACATAAAATCTGAGTTTTTTAGATTTACAGAAAGCTTTTGATACCATCGATCACAGAATATTATTACATAAATTGGAAAAATATGGATTTAGGGGAAATGTACATTCTTGGTTAGAAAATAATTTAACAGATCGTTTTCAATATGTTAACTTAAATGGAGTTGCGTCCTGCTTACAGAGAATTAATTGTGGTGTTCCGCAAGGCTCCGTTTTGGGCCCCAAGTTATTTTTGTTATATATAAACGATATTTGTAAAGTATCGGATGTTCTTAATTTTATTCTCTTCGCGGATGATACAACAATTTATTGCTCTGGCCCAAATCCTTGTGTTGGTGGTAGAGAGAGAATTATATAAACTAAAGAACTGGTTTGATTTCAATAAATTGTCACTAAATTTAGATAAAATGAAATTTATGGTATTTAGTAATAAAGAGATAAATAATGAGATTAGGATCACTATTGAAATAGAGTAAATCATATAAAATTTCTTGGAGTGATTATTGATTGTAAAATGACATGGAAACCGCATATTTTAAATGTGCAAAAGAAAGTATAAAAAACGATTGCAATTTTGTATAAGTTGCAATATATTTTGAACAAAAATGCATTACATTTACTTTATAGTTCACTTGTCACACCATACCTAACGTATGGTATCGAAATATGGGGAAATACATATAAAACTAGAACCAATCCAATTTTCCTATTACAAAGAAGGTTATCAGATTAATTAATTATGCACCAACAATTCACCAAGTAATTCACTGTTTCTTCAATCAAAAATCTTGAAGTTTTATGACTTAGTCGATTTGTACACGTTCATTTACCAAGTTAAACATAATAAAATCCCTAAATATTTGCAAATATTGTTTACCCAGCGAGAAAGTAATTATAATCTCAGAGGACTATGTATATTTAATCAACCACAAGTACACACTACATTAAGAGAACACGGTTTATCAAATAAAGGAGTTAAATTATGGAATAGCTGCTGCAATGAGTTAAAACAAGCCATGTCTCTTTTTCAGTTCAAAATATTTACAAGAGAATAACAATGGATATAATGGATATTTCAATGGATATTGAAATATTCAATAGAATGAACATTATTTAAACAGGCTTGCTTCTGGTGTGGACAATGGTCCACTAATCTGTTAATTTTGTGAGCAGATGTTGTCATTAATGTGCTGCATTTATGATTTAAAAGTTAAGGGCAGGCACAATAAGCTTTAGCTTCTGCCTGCGCCTGCTCATTTATCGTGTTTCATGTTTTGAATGATTTGTTTGAATGATCTGCAAATGACCAAACCGAAATAAATGAAATGAAATTATTTACAATATTTACAACATTACATTTACTGTACATTATCACAAAAAAAACAATAAAATAAAAAATAACTCAAAAGGAGTAGGCCGAAGCAAGAAAGTGTATAAGTGCCTACCCCAATTTCAAAATACAATACAATACATCCACAGCATCAGAGAGTGTCATTAGCACTGACCACACCGTGGAGAATTCAGGACACCACGCTCTGACACACAGACAAACCCAGCTTGCTCTGCACCGTTTCAGAGGAGCACCACCGGCTCAGGACTAACCCAACATCTGAACACAATTTACCTTTCGCAAAACCCCGCCCCAAAATGTTAATTGTCCAATCATACATCCTAGCAACCGTTACCATAAAGCTAGGTCCATCAAGCCGCAAAACAATGGTACATACCAGCACTGAGTCGAGTTCTTTCCCAAAGCCGAAAACACAACTGGAGCACTGCCTACAATGGATGAAACAATGTGGACGGCCTCCGCCCAGCTAAATGTCTCAGAAATAAACAAGCATATGTCTGCTCTAAGGTCAGGCTAGGCTAACACCTTAGCTAGCTAACGTCTAGCCACTGACATAACGTCACACAAACTTTTACAAGCCTCAGTCTACAGTCTCACAATGGTGTTACGTAACTGTCCTAAGTCCTATTGTTTTTTTCCAATGTTTATTCGTCTCCTTTACAATAAATACTGTGCGTTTTGTCACAGTTCTAACGATAACTGGCTGTAGCTTATTAGCATTGGGGCACCTGTAGGTTTAGCTAGCGTTGTTTGTGAAGGCTCTCATTCATCAGCCATCGTAGAAAAGGTTAAATCATCAACTGGACTGGGTTTAGGTAAAGATGAGGACATTTTGCTTCTAGTCACAGAAGCTTTTTCTAAGAAGAAGCGAAACGTCCTAAACTTTACCTAAACCCAGTCCAGTTGATGATTTAACCTTTTGTAAGAGAGTGCAAGAACACGACTGGACCACAGACCTACGCTGCATTTAAGGAAGATATCATGATAGAGATAGTTTAATATCTTGAATAAATCCCTCTGCTGGAGATTGAAACCCCCTTTTGCCTCGATCTGGAGGATATCGCGCTGGCTTTGCTCCAATAAGAGTCACTAACACGAGTCACTCCTAGCAACAGTAACTAAGGTCAATATCATTGCACAATTGTATAATGACAAATAAAAGCACTTACTTAACCAGGAAAAGTCCCAGTGAGATTTGTAAATGTTTTTTTGTAGAGAATCTTCCTGGTTTAAAACCTCTGGAGTTACTCGAGTATCCTGGTTATTAGCCATATTCAGGTTCTGGCAGTTTTGGGGAGATGGTGTTTATGAGAAATGGGGAAACTCAAACCCCCTGTTTACATGATCGAATAAAGGGCCCCGGCCTCTCATATTGAGGCAACGTCTGCACAGACACATCAGTTATATTTCTGAGCACAATAGGGCGAAGTTTTGTTTTGGACTTTTTCATTAAATAAATCATAAATAGCGTAAATAAGCGGCCACTGTTCTGAGGTCAGTCTTACCTTCGGGGTCGTAGGGATACTCGGACAGCTTCTGTTGGATGTAGCCCAGACCCAGTTCCATCAGGACTCTCTTCATGACTCTGAGGGTGAAGATGCCGTAGTTGTCCATCATGGCCTGCAGGATCTTAGTCCTGTCGTCTGTCTCCAGTCGATTTCTCTTAATGACCTCAAACTCTTTTAACAGAGTCCTGTCCCTCAGGTACAGCTTGAACCTTTGAAAATCAAGGTTATCTAACTCGTCCAGAGCTCCCATGAGCACCCAGGACAGAGAAGGAACTTCTGCTTTGTCTCCAGCCTCAGTTTGTCTGAGAAGAGAAACACATTAGCTTTATATCAGAGGTGAAACTTCTTTATTATTTTCATCCTTTTTCATACAGGTCAGTTCCTTTAGACTGAGTTTTGTTTGTGCAGAAATGTTGAGCCAAAGGGACAGTCCCAACAGGAGTCAGACAGACGAACCCTGGTATCTACTCTAACATTTCAGTCCAAACAATATCACACAAAACTGATAATGGGACTAAAGCCTGAGAGAACAGTGAGTTCAGACTGAGCTCTGACAGAGACAGTGGTGGGTCTCACCTCTGAGGAGCAGCTCTGTCCTCTGTCTGCTCTCGCTCGTCCATGATCTGTCCAGCTCTGACTCGCTCTGAGAGGCCTGAGGCACCGCTTCAGTCCGACAGGGAAACTAGGAAGGAAAACAAGTCTTTGAGAATGTGGTTTCAGAGTTTTTAGGCCTCTTTTGATTACTTCATTTTTAGTAGTATCTGATACTAAGATACACTAAACAAAAACTGTTGTTTTCGCTCCTGTCATTTGTTAGAGCTTCGTTATTGCGCTAAGGAGGAAATAAAGAGCGTTTGTAAATATTCTCTGTCTGTTTATTGATGGGACGGTGGCACAGTGGTTAGCGCTCTTGCTTCACAGAAAGTTTGCAGTTTGCATGTTTCCACGTAGTTTTCCTCTAGGCGCTCCCACTTAAAACATGGATAATAGGTTAATCCTCCAGGAGGCTCCACATCTGTGCACACTGCTCCAAAGCCACAAGGTCCTGGGTTTGATTCCCGGGCGGGGCCTTTCTGTGGAGTTTGCATCTATTCAATGAGGTGGGATGGATTCTCTCTCAAAAGAGAAGTGCTCACTAAAACTTTGTGAACCTTATTTGAGAGAAATGTTGTTGGAGCAAATGTTTCATATCTTTGAGTTGGGAGCAAAACAAAAATGTTGCATTATATTTTTGTTCATGGTATTTGTGAAGCACTCTGAAGGTTTTCTGTGGTAAAGTTGAGTCAGAGCAAACGGAGCGTTTCCTGCTCTTATGACACATCCTGTGCACATCCCACATCTTTTCATAAACATCTGACAAATGCCTTAACACTAAATAATGTACGTGTTTTGTTTTGTTATTCTGGTCTGTAGGTCTCGTTCAATAAATGAGTAAAAATCATAAATGACCCACAAAGAACCACACTAGGACGGCAGGGGCACTGCTAGATATTCTGGGCCCCCTGACATTTCTTAAAAAGCCCCATTAAAAATCACCTATGAACCTTAAACGGCTAATTTAAATGTACTTGTATTCAGTAGGGGTGGTGCTCCACCAGAATTATTTAACTGAATAAAGTCTATTTCCTGCAATTTGGTGCCTGTTAGAGGTGCCCCGGGAGATTAGTAAATTGTGGATTATAATGTTCATAAATTCTATTGTTGTATTGCTCTGACGCCTCTCCAGCCTCTACATTAGGGTCGTCATTACTCACCTGAACAGAATCTCACCTCAAAGCTCCTTCGGTCAGAGTCACTTCTTCGTTCGTGTCCGAGACTGAAGATGAAGCGTGTGCACAGTTTGGACAGCTAAAGCCTGATATACATCACTGGAGAAAAGAGTCGCTCTCTTTGCCACTTCCTCATTGTGACACAGTGTAACTTCCACATAAAGCCTCTTTTCCCATAATGCATCTCTCTGTTTACAGTCTGTGGTAACGAGCCATGTGTTTCCATGTGTTTAATGTGACTGCTCTGCTGCGTCTCTTTTCTTCATGTTTAAAGGATGGACTTTAAACAAATGCCTTAACACTAAATGTACGTGTTTTGTTTTGTTATTCTGGTCTGTAGGCCTCGTTCAATAAATGAGTAAAAATCATAAATGACCCACAAAGAACCACACAAGGGTTAAAGTGCAATGACAGGTTTTAATGATATATAAAACTCTTCCTCGCCCTCCGCGGGCGGTCTCTTTTTCCTCTAAGCTCGGGTCTTCTACCAGAGGCCTGGGAGCTTGAGGGTTCTGTGCAGTATCTTTGTTGTTCCTAGAACTGCACTTCTCTGGACCTGGCACCACTGATGCCTTCACTCTCCAGGCCTTCTCCAGCTCTTCTCTGAGCCCCTGGTATTTCTCTAGTTTCTCGTGTTCCTTTTTCCTGATGTTGAAGTCGCTTGGTATTGCTGAAAATGCTGACTCAGCATTTTCCAGACTTCCTGTCAAAATGGCCGACTTCAGGTTTGTCAGGGGGCGTGGCCACAATCATATTTTTTGTTTGGCGCCACATGACAGAGCACTCCAGTAAAGCCTAGACGAGACATAAATGTGACAATAGTAATTACTGTACTTCAAGAAACTAGCACTGCTGTTTTTTGCAGAATTCATTATTTGGCCAGTACCTTCAGCACATTCACAGTCATATCCGTTTGGTCTGTCGATGCATTTAGCTCCATTTAAACAGGGCGTACTGGAGCATTCGTCGGTGTCGATCTGACACATCTCCCCACCGAAACCTGCAGACAGAAATTACATTAGGAACAAATTCATAATTTTATCATTCACAACAGTTGATTTGACTTACCTGCTGGACACTCGCAGACAAAGCGACTGACTTGATCCAAGCATTTACCCTGGTTCAGACAAGGAGAGCTCAGACACTCATTCATGTCAGTCTCACAGTGAGTCCCTTCGAATCCTATAAAGCAAATAAAAACTGTTCAGTATTGTTTCAATACTTGCTATTAATATTTGCTTTATCTAGAAACGTACCAGGCATGCAGATGCAGGTGTAATCTCCAATCCGGTCCAAACAGGTGCCGTCATTTTGACAGGGGTTGGAGCCGCATTCGTTGACGTCCTGCTCGCAGAGAGGTCCAGTGTAGCCCCGCACACAGTTACACGTTACTTAGTTCTGCTTTAACATTTTTCAGACACATATTGGCCCTCATTTATCAACATTGCGTAAAAAAATGGCGTAGGTGTATTTGCGATTTACGCCAGAGGGCGCGTGACATTTATGAACCTGTGCTTTCCGCTCAGATCTTATCCTACGCAAGAGCAGCTGATGGTAAATGCCACGGAGAAATCCCAGCGTCATTTGAATGAAACGCCCCAAAAATATTCATGTATGAGGAGGCCTCACCCATGGGTTTTATTGCACGCACAAAACACGGCAAACATTTCTCCAACCAGGAAATGATGAATAGTTGTTTTTAACACAACAAATATGATATTTCTGCGCATGAGGAAGATTAAAGAATCTGTCAGTAGCCCACGTTAACCTTATAGCCAATCCAAGATCACATTTACTAAATACAAAAAGAGGGGAAAGAAATAGGCTAATAATAAAAAGTGACCTTTATTAAATAAGCTGTAGGTCTAAATAGCCTATATAAATAATGGGTATAAAATTAGACCATAGTCAAAACAAAAAAGCGTGGATATAACACTGCAGTCAGAGCAGACTTTGGACCATGATCTGAACCAGTGAAAAGCAGCAACATTGAATCAAGTCTGCCCATAAACATTAACGCTGTAGCCTTGTTTCATGTTTAAATCACTAATGAGGATAATATGCGATGTGGCAATGCAATTCATGCTGTTAAAAACTGTTTTCCAGCGCTGTTTAGTGTTTACTTAAAATACACTCAACAAAAATATAAACGCAACACCTTTGTTTCTGCTCCCATTTTTCATGAGATGGACTTAAAGATCTAAAATTCATTCCAGATACACAATATTACCATTTCTCTCAACATTGTTCACAAATCAGTCTAAATGTGTGATAGTGAGCACTTCTGCTTTGCTGAGATAATCCATCCCACCTCACAGGTGTGCCACATCAAGATGCTGATCTGACATCATGATCAGTGCACAGGTGTACCTTATACTGCCCACAATAAAAGGCCACCCTGAAATGTGCAGTTTTTTGCTTTATTGGGGGTCTGGGGACACCAGTCAGTATCTGGTGTGACCATTTGCCTCATGCAGTGCAACACATCTTCTTCACATAGAGTTGATCAGATTGTCAATTGTGGCCTGTGGAATGTTGGTCCACTCCTCTTCAATGGCTGTGCGAAGTTGCTGGATATTAGTGGGAACTGGTACACGCTGTCGTATTCGCCGGTCAAGCACATCCCAAACATGCTCAATGGGTGACATGTCCGGTGAGTATGCTGGCCATGCAAGAACTGGGACATTTTCAGCTTCCAAGAATTGTGTACAGATCCTTGCAACATGGGGCCGTGCATTATCTTGCTGAAACATGAGGTGATGTTCATGGATGTATGGCACAACAATGGGCCTCAGGATCTCATCACGGTATCTCTGTGCATTCAAAATGCCATCAATAAAATGCACCTGTGTTCTTGGTCCATAACAGATGCCTGCCCATACCATAACCCCACCACCACCATGGGCCACTCCATCCACAACATTGACATCAGCAAAGCGCTCACCCACACGACGCCACACACGCTGTCTGCCATCTGCCCTGAACAATGTAAACCGAGATTCATCCGTGAAGAGAACACCTCTCCAACGTGCCAGACGCCATCGAATGTGAGCATTTGCCCACTCAAGTCTGTTACGGCGACGAGCTGGAGTCAGGTCAAGACCCCGATGAGGACGACGAGCATGCAGTTGAGCTTCCCTGAGACGGTTTCTGACAGTTTGTGCAGAAATTGTTTGGTAATGCAAACCAATTGTTTCAGCAGCTGTCTGAGTGGCTGGTCTCAGACGATCTTGGAGGTGAACCTGCTGGATGTGGAGGTCCTGGGCTGGTGTGGTTACACGTGGTCTGCGGTTGTGAGGCCGGTTGGATGTACTGCCATATTCTCTGAAACGCCTTTGGAGACGGCTTATGGTGGAGAAATGAACATTCAATGCACGAGCAACAGATCTGGTTGACATTCCTGCTGTCAGCATGCCAAGTGCACGCTCCCTCAATGCTTGTGGCATCTGTGGCATTTTGCTGTGAGACAAAACTGCACATTTCAGGGTGGCCTTTTATTGTGGGCAGTATAAGGTACACCTGTGCACTAATCATGATGTCAGATCAGCATCTTGTGGCACACCTGTGAGGTGGGATGGATTATCTCAGCAAAGCAGAAGTGCTCACTATCACACATTTGGACTGATTTGTGAACAATGTTTGAGAGAAATGGTAATATTGTGTATCTGGAATGAATTTTAGATCTTTAAGTCCATCTCATGAAAAATGGGAGCAGAAACAAAGGTGTTGCGTTTATATTTTTGTTGAGTGTACGTGTATCATGTACACCACCTCGTGACTTGGTGTAGGATCTGAGCGCACCGTACGCCAGGTGTACGGTGCGCTCAGATTGATAAATGCCAAAACTTGCGGTGATTTTTCGTACACCCCACATACGCTCTGATTTCCCAATACACAAGTTTGATAAATGAGGGCCAATGTGTCTAGGCAGGATCGTATGGCGCTTACCAATGCTACATTCATCTCTGTCAATGTTACAGGTGCTGCCCGTGTACCCAATGGGACAGTAACAGTTGAACTTGCCGCTGATGGGGTTGGTGTCACATTGAGAGCCCTCTCTGCAAGGGTTACTGATACAAGCATCATCCATATGGCACAGCAAACCTAAAAGGTACAAAAGTAAGAACATTAGAACAGAGCCACCATTTTTTCGTTTAGCTTATTTTGAATAATAAAAAGACAACATAAAACAATGATCAAAAAACAATGAGTGGGACAAAGTTTAACACTAACACCCAACTTTTTCTCCCAAATTGCTTTTGACTCTCTACCACATGGCCTATACTTTTCCCTAAATCACGACAAATTTGGCTTTTATTCAAATGTATTCAAAAAAATCAATCCCAGTAAAGACTAGCCAGTGCAGACGGCGACTTAAAATCATCACTACCACATGTATAAAGTGTGTAAACAAGAGCGAGAAGACGCCTCTGAGGATAGAAGCCAGACATCCTCAAATCAACCGACCCGGTCCAGTCAACCATGTTTGAAAAACCTCTACGGCCAGGCTCCGCTCTAGCGTGCACGTAAATACTGAAGGTGGATCGTGGCTTACCGGTCTTTCCGTGAGGGCAGACGCAGATGAAGGAGGTCACGTGGTCGATGCACGTGGAGCCGGGGCTACACGCTGCGGTGGCACAGTCGTCGATGTTTTCAGAGCAGTCGGGTCCGGTCCAGCCGTTGACACAGACACAGTCGTAACTGCCAGGTAAGTTACTGCACGTTCCTCCATTTTGACAGGGGTTGGGCTGCAGACGGCACTCATCCACGTCCTCGGTGCAGTGCTGACCTGCAAAAACATGATCGGTTGCATCGGTTTTATTGCATATTGTTCCAAGGATATTTCATTGGACATAACTGATATAAAAGTGTCTTACCGGTCCACTCTGGAGGACACTGACAGTTGTATGTGTTCACTCCGTCCATACAGGTCCCCCATTGGCGCACTGATGGCCAGGACAGTCGTCTATGTTGTCCTCACCATTAAACCCTGTCAACACAATCATGCTTTATAGTGAGTATCTCCAAAGGTATACAAGAGACACTGTTATCTTTGTCAGCTTACAGTAATAGTTAGTCTTGTCTGCCTGCAATGAACTGACAGTGATTACAAAAAACAACTATGATGTATGCATTGACCCTGGTTCAGACAAGGAGAGCTCAGATAAATAAATAAATAAAATAAATGTGATAAACAAAGCATATGGATATCATTTTGCATAGTGTATAATAATAAACTACAACTACATTTCCTGTACTGTAAAGCTGCATTGATTTTTGTCATTTTAATATAGTGTGCTTATATATTAAGTGACGTAGCGTGAATACACTGATATCCTTTAAGGTGTGTGTGCGGTTTATGGCACGTCCTGGTGCTGCTTAAACAGTGTCTGCGCTTTGTTGTGTCTACACTCACTTTAAATGTAGCAGACTTGCAACAGGCTTCGTCTGTACACATGAAAAAAAAAAACCTCCCTTCTGTTTGCACCGTAAACACACTGTAACTCTTTCAAAATCAAAAGTCAAAGCTATTTTTGTCACAGCTTTACAAATAAATAGCAGCAGAGCAACACAAGTGCCGTTTCTGCAAGTACCACAGGCACAAACGGTTCAGTAAAAATAGATTATTATTTTCATATTATTATTTTTACGTACACTCTGAATCATTATATTATTATATTTTGTTTTAGTGCTATCCAACAATTAAAATATTTAATCGCGATTAATGGCATGAATGTCATAGTTAACTCATGATTAATCGCACATTTTTATCTATTCTAAATGTACCTGGTTTTCTCACACGTCACTATCGATCTGCTTTCAGGAGGGTTTTCTCAGGCCTGGGATCCTTGATAAGCTCTGACTGAGTGACTCAACAATGTCCCTACAGTCAAGAGTGTGTGAGTAAGCGGATCACTGACTAATACATTTTAACTTTCTTTACCTTCGATTGAAACATAATGCAATAATAAGAACATTTCATGAGAAAAATATATAGTCTGTGGTGCTTTTACAGGCCAAGACATACCGCAGTTACTCTATACCAAAGCTGGCGTTTCCTTTGTGGCCATAGCTGGGCATTCAAAATTACAAGCAAAAAACATACAACTAATGAAATGTAAAAACACTATTTGCTACATTTTATTTGCAACAAAAAAAGTCACACACCTGGCAGGCACAATGGGCAGCTTTCGGCGCCCCATCTCCAGACTTTGAGCTAGAATCCTGGTCAGGAGTAACTAGCAGGAGGATTTGCCGAATGTGCATGTTTTGAGTTGATAGGGAAAACTTGGGCACCAAGAGGAAACCCAACCAAACAAGGGGATAACAACATGCAAACTCCCTACAGAAAAGCTCACATGGTCCAGGAATTAAACCCAAGACCTTGTGTCTGTGAGGCGCAAACCACACAGTAACCATGCAGCCTTTCATTTAAGACATAACCAGCTCCGGCTTTTTCATCTTTGGACTACGAATCAAAATGGTGGGACGATCATACTGAATGAGAACCATCACATACACAGGGGAGAAGAAGAGGATAAAATGATCAAAAAGCGAAATGGGAGGCTACAGCCTCTTATAACACGGCTATAGGCCATGTGGGTAGATTTAGTGGTCACTAAATAATGCAATGTTGTGGGCCGCTCAATAAATAGCTTTGTCTTTAGAACACAGAGCGAGGCATGGCGTAAATAAAAACACATTTCACACCAGTCGGCACAATTGCTGGCCTTTGTAAGACTGTACAGACTTGTGCACGTGCGAGTCAGCTGTGTGGAGTATGCACTGGCAGCCATCCACAGGCCCACGCTGAGAGGACAACAGTTAGTCCTGTGGCCAGAAGAAGATGGCACCCACACTTCCTAAATCACAGCGAAAGATTCAAAGTGGAGGGTTCAGGATTCAGAAGCATATAGTTCTCTGCAAAGGTTTTAGCTGGGTGTGAAAAATGCTGTTAACTTGGACTGCATTGCAAAAAAAGAAAAAAGTAGACTGTGCACAAAATAAGACATGGTGGGAAGATAGAAAAGGTAAGATAAATAGCTTAATCATATGATCCAGTAAAATTTGCAAGAATGGAGAGGGTATGGCCAGAGCCGGTGCTGGCCCTCTTGGGGCCCTAAGCAAAAATCCACACAGCGGCCCTACTGGTCGCATCCCATGGCTATTCAACGAAGAGCGAACCCGTTTACGGTCAAAAACAGTTCCACTGTGCAGCAGAGCAGAAGTGGAACATAATGACGTCAATTCAGGCCCCGCCCCTCTGTGTGAGAACCACTAACCACTAAGCCACTGTGAGATTGGGATTCAGGATTATACTAGTCTATTTCCCCACTTTTTAAAATGGCAAATGGTAAATAGTGAATGGTCACATTCTCTCACCTCTGGTCCCCGACCCACAGTTTGGGAACCACTGATTTAAACTAACTGAAACCTGCACCTGACGGTTATTTCTGTCTCACCACTGAGTATTAGCCTGAGTAGCCCAACTCGTTTTAGACTGTGCACATTCAGAGAACCACAGTTACTTATAGTAACTGTGCTCATGAGAACTGTGTGGAGTCAACCTCTCTTTCAGACAAAAAGGCCACGTGTTCGGCTTTACTCTCGTCTATTCACCAAACTACTGTCCTAATTCTCCACTAGAGACAATAAAAAGAGTTTAAATGAGTGTGTGGCTGATGCTGCACCGAGTCCGAAAACATGAGAGCAGCGCCCGGGACACGGGGAACCTGCAGCCGTGGCCCGGGCAGGAGGGGAGGCGAGCACCAGGAGACAGACAGACAAGCAGGGACGCGAAGGGGAGAAGCACTCGCACCTTGGGGGTGACGGGGAGAAGGCGGTAGGTCTGTCCTGCTCATCCACTTCAGCAGACTGAATATAACACTAAAACACAGCAAAGTAGGCGGAGAGTGAGGGAGCGCTGTCAGAGAGCCTGTCCCGTAACAACGCGCTGATTAATCAGTGAAACAACACCGTACTTTGACTGAGAGGCGGGGCCCTTGTGTAGTTTGCGTATAGGAAAAACCAGCTCTGGGTATGACAATTGTTAACAGTGCACTAGGTCTCTCTGAAAGCAAGAGGCCATTTCATTGTCAGAGGTTTATTTTTTGGGGCTGTTTCGAAGTTCCATCTGTGATGTATTTGAATCGACATTTACACAGTACAAGTACATCACACCATCACAGACAGATCCTGTAGTAGACCCCTATTGAGAATGAGGAGTCATGTGCCGAGTTGGGGTGATTTGGGGGCGGGGCTCTGAGCCTGTCGGACATATTGGCTGCGGATTAGGGGGACACCCCCAGAATTTCACGCATTCCTCATATTCCAGAGCACTTTAAATTTTGCGCATTTACGTTTTCGGCGAGACAGAGACGTCTCTACGAATACGACAACGAAAAGACAGAAAGTAAAGCAATGCAAAGAGATAAGGCGAAAGAAAAGGGACTTTACAGGAACAAGCTCATACCAGGGGCAAAACAGCGGTATTTGGAGAAGCTTGTGGACATTCAAAACATCAACACATGAGCTCCTGCAGCGGAGACCTGGACCATTTACCTCCGTGCACATACATGGACATACATGGACATACATGTACACACATGGACACAGTAAAATACCTTGTATTTGGTGTAAGTTACTACACGATGCTGGAGTTTAAAAGCCACAAGTCTTTGGAAAGTTACGAGACTTTCTGCTGTGGATCCAGGACTTGGCTCTACAAGCCTCCAGCTGGTGAAAACAGCTGTACTGGCAAAAGTAACTTTCCTCACATGTGTTTTAGTGTGTTGTCATTACATTGCATTTAGCAAAATGACAAGTAATAAAGTGTGTGTTTCGTAAACACTACATTGTTACGAGATGTTCAATCTACACAGACGTTTCCAACATGTTTTGACAGGTCAGAGTGAGACTCCTTGATGCTGTGTCCATTTCTGTAACTTAAAAAACTGTGTCCCATTGTTCCTATGCTTTCCATGTCTATCGTGTGAGGTATTGGAGCAGTTTTTAACGCAGCAGTGACTTTCAGGCGGTAACACAGTGCGGAATAGCAAGAACCTCCTCTGTTACCGCGTTAACAACAAATACAAACAATCTGTATTGCCGCCGGAGCGCAGCCAATATGGCGGTGAGGGGGGGATGGGGAGGGGGCTCTGTGCCGTGACGACAACTCCTCATTCTCAATACAGTCCTGCATAGGCGGCTAGGTGAGCTTTGGGCGTCGTTCCACATAGCGCGAACCGGCCGCGCACGCCACGATCTACGTGCACGTATCGACACTAGCCCGCAGACCTTTCTGTTTCCACCACACACACACATGCATGTGTAGTGGGCGGAGCCGCACGCTCTACAGATCGTCATTAAAAGTTTTTAGAGTGGACAAATGCTGCTCTGGTATGGAAGACTATTGGCACCTTAATTCAATTGTCTATTCATTTGTCAAATGGCTATGCATTATGTTATTTTAGTATTTATTTTGGAATTATGTTTGGCAAAGTGTAATGTTATATCCAATTTTGACATTTAATGTTCTATTCCAAAAGTTCTAATGGCAATTCAATGTGTAAAGTGTCGATACAATGTATTTATATATTGCAAATTACAAGATTTGAAATGAATAGCATATTGACATGGAAATTTGGCCTCTTTATTCATTGTTCTATTCATTCTTAAAATGGCATTTAGTTTCGAGTTGTTTTTGGCAAAGTTGAATGTCATATCTTATTTTGACTTGGAATCTTCTATTAAGTTTCATTTAATGTGTTGTGAAACAGCACCTCCCTCTGGATTGCATTGCATATTGCATATTGCATTGCCACATGGTTTGAGTGCTACTTAATTCAATATGCTATGCAGTTCTTGACCCCTGGGAAGGTGGGCCCTGGTCCGCTCTCGGCCAATCAGAGACGACTCTATATCCTCCTAGCTAGATGCGCTGTGTTGTTGTTTTTTGCTGGAAGTAAATGCTGTTATGAAGGATTGGAAGTAACGGATCACCCTTCATGAAGATTCCAAGTTACTCTAAGGAGGTTCTATGTAAGTATAGAAGCGTGTTTGTTAAAATACCAGTACTGTTTAGTGTTTTTTCTCTCTTTTGTTTATTTAACACTTGCTACCTAGTTCAGTCATGCTCAGCAGTCCCACAGAAAGTCAAACTCCACAGTGTTTCAGCTTCTTACATTTTATTTTGACCCACAAAAATATCTGTCTGTAAGTATTCAAATGATAGTGATCTTAGCTTCCAATAGATACCAAATGCAGTCATTTTAGCATGTTTCCTATTCGTAATTAGGAAGAAAATATCCGGCGCTAATACCGTTAGCATCCCTATGGCTTTTCCCATGTAAATTAGCCTCGTGCTAATAGCTCGCTAATACAATCGTTTTTTGAAGGTTTTAGTTAACTCTAAGCTACTTATTTTCTATTTGCATTGTATATTTACCCGATTGAGATTGTAATATGCATTCTTTGTGTAACTGTATGTTACAGTTTTAAAGTACTTCAGTAAATCACACAAATACAGCAAGACGCTTCTTGGTTTTCATTAGAGACTGTTCTATCTGCAAAGCTGGTTCTCACACACTAGTAAAGGCAGAATACTTACACTAAACCACCAAGGAAGTTAACACAGCCTATAAACATAGTGACGTCACAGTTTTGAACGCGTGTCATTGGTTGACGCGGGTGTCAATCAGAACAGCTGATCGTGTTTTTGTCTCTTGGCGCCTAATGAAACATATGATCAATAAATGCTTATCTTTGAACCTTAAATGGCTGACCGAGGCAAACATAAGGACATTTATATCATCGTGGACGCTTGGCATCACTTTCACCCAAAGGACTTTTGCAGAGGAAGTGTGAATCGGCGTTACGATCCTCCATGGGACTCCAGCGGGCCGCAGCTCAAAGCTAACCCGAACAGAGCGCACCTTGGCTGGGTACAAGCCCGGCAAAGACCCGGCAAGCCGTGGATTAAAACCGGACCATGACACGCCACTTGTGGGACTAAATACTGGAGAACTCGTCCCATGAAGACAGCAGAAGGTAGGGAAAAGGCTTTAAACTACGTACTGCTGTAATGCAATGCCATATTGTAAAAGTTCCTGAAGAAGTTTTTGTGATTGGGTTGGGTCCGGCTTGGTTTGTCCTGGATCCATCATTTTTTGGCTTTGATGAACAACAGTTTGGCCTCAGATTCACACAAATAGACTTGAATACTGTAGTTCTGCGCTTGTGTTTGCGTGCTGAATGCGCTTTTGCCTGTCTTGCGAGGGATTCACCCTGTAATTCACGTCATCACAGCGCCGCCTAGTGGTGTTCCATTTCACTCAGACCACTCGCCTCCTCGCAGCTCGACTCCTCCGTTTGGCTTATTTACCCAGGATGCACCGGTGGATCCTCCGCTGCCTCGGAGAGCTGAAATTACCCATGATGCACTGCAACACTGTTTTTTTTCTTCCCTTTTCTCACAAAACTTTATTAGTGTGAAGTTTTGTTCCACATTTGTGCAAAAACATAATTGTAATAAAAAATCATTGGTAGAAGTGTTGTAAGCAAGTGAAGATGTAAAAAGAGGTTTATATAAAGTTAATAAATAGGCCTATTTATTGATAAATCAGGCCTATGGTTGTTCACGTAAGTCTGCGATTGAAGGCGATTAGTGATAAACTGGACCTGCTAAATATATTTGATATTTTAATTGAAATTCTTACAAATCTTTGCAGAAATGTTATTATTTTATTCAGGCCAAAATGTTCAAACAGTCAGACATCCAACCAAACCCAGTTTATAAACAGCTTTTATTCATAAACAGTAGTTTTTGTTAAGCACAGATTGACATTTTATTATATGATTTGACACGTGACATGACGCAGCCGCTCCGGAGGCCGTTCCAGCTGAGCTCAAATGCGGCGGTGAGAGGACACGCCTCCGTTTGGGAGGAGCCACCGAGGACGTCAACGAAGTGGACAAACGGAGGACGGAAACAGCCATAGTCATCGTCCCTTCATCCTTCCGAAGTCTTTCCCATCTCTTTAAATCAGCCACGTCCTTCAAAGCTCGTTTAGAGCCGTGTATTCCTGCTCCTGAAATCTCTACTGAAGATTCAAAAGTCATGTGTATTTCTTTATCTTTTGTCCTTTTTCACTGACAGGTCGATCGAAACATTCACTCAGCTGTGTTGGCTCAGGCACCAACACTTCAACATGATTCATTTGCTCTACTGCCCCCTCATGTGGACAGACACATGTATTACATTAATGCATGTGTGTGTGTCATGAAGCAAATAGCAACACAGTCTCACTCCGAAAGCGTCATAAATTGACGAACGGTCAGTCGCCTTATGCGTAATATAGAACGCAAAAGGTACCCGTTTGCATCTCCAGTAACGCAATGGGTTTGTAATGCATTTGAATGGGAGTCCAGGCGCGGCTCATTTGACGATATCGGACAGCTCCTAGTATAGAACACGTAGTACAAATTCAGCTCGGTTTAGCCAACTATAAAACAATCAAAAATGCAAAAATGACTCGCTGTGTATTTGCAATTACAATAATGCTAAAGAACATGCAAAATCACAGTCAACACTCGCTTGAATCCCTCGCAAGACAGGCAAAAGCGCATTCAGCACGCATACACAAGCGCAGAACTACAGTATTCATATTTGCGTGAATCTGAGGCCAAACTGTTGTTCATCAAAGCCAAAAAATGATGGATCCAGGACAAACCAAGCCGGACCCAACCCAATCACAAAAACTTCTTCAGGAACTTTTACAATATGGCATTGCATTACAGCAGTACGTAGTTTAAAGCCTTTTCCCTACCTTCTGCTGTCTTCGTGGGACGAGTTCTCCAGTATTTAGTCCCACAAGTGGCGTGTCATGGTCCGGTTTTAATTCATGGCTTGCCGGGTCTTTGCCGGGCTTGTACCCAGCCAAGGTGCGCTCTGTTCGGGCTAGCTTTGAGCTGCGGCCCGCTGGAGTCCCATGGAGGATCGTAACGCCGATTTACACTTCCTCTGCAAAAGTCCTTTGGGTGAAAGTGATGCCAAGCGTCCACGATGATATAAATGTCCTTATGTGTGCCTCGGTCAGCCATTTAAGGTTCAAAGATAAGCATTTATTGATCATATGTTTCGTTAGGCGCCAAGAGACAAAAACACGATCAGCTGTTCTGATTGACACCCGCGTCAACCAATGACACGCGTTCAAAACTGTGACGTCACTAAGAAGGCGGTCAATCTATATTTTTTATTGTAAAATATTAGTATTACACTAAACCTGAACTGCTGATACCGACTATAGCATTATTATTATTATTTTTTGCAGTCTGTTTACTTATTATTGTTTACTGTGTACACTTTTTGTCCCCACAAAGTCCTTGTATATAAGATATCACTATTTACTAATTAATTGTTGTTTATTTCACATTTCCTGCCTATTTGCACACCCTGAGTGTTTCTAAGAGCTGAATGTAACAAGTAAATTTCTCCATTGTGAGATCAATAAAGGCTATCTTATCTTATCTTATTAGCCTTATTTACGTCATTGAGCAGAAGAATCTGAAAGCACATTTAAGGTTTGGATTGGAGGCCTTGTTTATTTTATTTTTAGAATGATTATTTTTATAAATTTTTCAGCAATTAAAGATGGTTTACTTCACACATCTCTTGTATGAAACAGGTGCATAAGAGAATGTATAGAAGCCAAACGTAGAACAGGAAAAAACTCTCACACTGTATACTCGAAACACCAGTGTTCCTTTATTTGATGCAATGTTTCGGCCAGTGGCCTTCGTCAGGCAAAATGTTTTTTTATGAATGAGAAGCCATCCTTAAATAGGGTGTGGCCTGCATCACAGGATGCTGTCATAATGGCCTATGGCAAAACGTAGGCAGCATATACAACATACATCCAAACACAAAAAACAAAGCCAAGATATAGTGAATAAAATATACATATGTACATATATACAATAAAACATCTAGTGGCACATGAAATACATGTGGGAAATGGATATATAAGACAGCTCAAAAATAGAGAAGATTTGCCTAAATATATGCAAATCAACATGTACACCAAGGAAGTTAACACAGCCTATAAACATAACATGGCATTGGAACCTCTATAGAGGTGTCAATAGAGAACTCTCTGTCTCTGTTCTCTGTCATCTGCATAACTCAGTATTGGGCTCACTCTGCTACCATAAAGGGCACATCTTAACATCCGACCCTGAACTCTCCACTCAAGGAACCCCCTCTTTTTGTCAATAGGAGGGGGGAAATTAAAAGACTATTTGGTCCGTGCCAATGTCAGCCCCTAAGTCACATCTACCCAGACACTATTGACACCTATCCCTAATGGGAATTACAGATGTGGGAGTTGTGCACAATGTAACAAAACTTATAAAACTTCTTTCTTCCAACATCCCCACAGTGGTAAAAAACATACCCATTTGCATCCACGTATGTGGTCTATTTATTGCGTTGCCCTTGCGGTTTAGCATATGTGGGAAAAACCATAAGAAAATTAAATCAAAGAATAAGCGAGCATAAGAGCTCAAATCGCAGAAATGACAGAGAATAGCTAGTAGCTGCCCATTTCAACGATGCACATCATGATGTCAGTGCTCTATGTTTTTGAACAAGTCTCTCTTATAGAGGAGGAGACCATGACAAACTTTTGAAGAAAAGAGAAAGCCTACTGGATTGTAACTTTACAGACCCTTACACCCAAGGGATAAATGTTTTTCTATAGCGGTTCCAATGCCATGTTATGTTTATAGGCTGTGTTAACTTCCTTGGTGTACATGTTGATTTGCATAGATTTAGGCAGATCTTCTCTATTTTTGAGCTGTCTTATATATCCATTTCCCACATGTATTTCATGTGCCACTAGATGTTTTTATTGTATATATGTACATATGTATATTTTATTCACTATATCCTGGCTTTGTTTTTTGTGTTTGGATGTATGTTGTATACATATGCTACGTTTTGCCATAGGCCATTATGACAGCATCCTGTGATGCAGGCCACACCCTATTTAAGGATGGCTTCTCATTCATAAAAAAACATTTTGCCTGACGAAGGCCACTGGCCGAAACATTGCATCAAATAAAGGAACACTGGTGTTTGGAGTATACAGTGTGAGAGTTTTTTCCTGTTCTACGTTTGACTTCTATACATTCTCTTATGCACCTGTTTCATACAACAGATGTGTGAAGTAAACCATCTTTAATTGCTGAAAAATTTATAAAAATAATCATTCTAAAAATAAAATAAAAAAGGCCTCCAATCCAAACCTTAAATGTGCTTTCAGATTCTTCTGCTCAATGACGTAAATAAGGCTAATAAGATAAGATAAGATAGCCTTTATTGATCTCACAATGGAGAAATGTACTTGTTACATTCAGCTCTTAGAAACACTCAGGGTGCAAATAGGCAGGAAATGTGAAATAAACAACAATTAATTAGTAAATAGTGGTATCTTATATACAAGGACTTGTGGGGACAAAAGGACAAGTGTACACAGTAAATAATAATAAGTAAACAGACTGCAAAAAATAATAATAATAATAATGCTATAGTCGGTATCAGCAGTGCAGGTTTAGTGTAATACTAATATTTTACAATAAAAAATATAGATTGACCGCCTTCTTAGTGACGTCACAGTTTTGAACGCGTGTCATTGGTTGACGCGGGTGTCAATCAGAACAGCTGATCGTGTTATTGTCTCTTGGCGCCTAATGAAACATATGATCAATACATGCTTATCTTTGAACCTCAAATGGCTGACCGAGGCAAACATAAGGACATTTATATCATCGTGGACGCTTGGCTTCACTTTCACCCAAAGGACTTTTGCAGAGGAAGTGTAAATCGGCGTTACGATCCTCCATGGGACTCCAGCGGGCCGCAGCTCAAAGCTAGCCCGAACAGAGCGCACCTTGGCTGGGTACAAGCCCGGCAAAGACCCGGCAAGCCATGAATTAAAACCGGACCATGACACGCCACTTGTGGGACTAAATACTGGAGAACTCGTCCCACGAAGACAGCAGAAGGTAGGGAAAAGGCTTTAAACTACGTACTGCTGTAATGCAATGCCATATTGTAAAAGTTCCTGAAGAAGTTTTTGTGATTGGGTTGGGTCCGGCTTGGTTTGTCCTGGATCCATCATTTTTTGGCTTTGATGAACAACAGTTTGGCCTCAGATTCACGCAAATATGAATACTGTAGTTCTGCGCTTGTGTTTGCGTGCTGAATGCGCTTTTGCCTGTCTTGCGAGGGATTCAAGCGAGTGTTGACTGTGATTTTGCATGTTTCTTTAGCATTATTGTAATTGCAAATACACAGCGAGTCATTTTTGCATTTTTGATTGTTTTATAGTTGGCTAAACCGAGCTGAATTTGTACTACGTGTTTCATACCAGAGCCGGTTTTTCCTATACGCAAACTACGCAAGATGCGTAGGGCCCCCGCAGCCGCAAGGGCCCCGCATCTCAGTCAAACTACGGTGTTGTTTCACAGATTAAGCAACGCGTTGTTACGGGGACAGGCTCTCTGACAGCGCTCACTCACTCTCCGCCGGCTTTGCGTCATATAACACTAAAACGCAGCAGTCTGCTGAAGTGGGTGAGCAGGAGAGACCTACCGCCTTTCCCTGTCGCTCCAGGCGCGAGTGCTTCTCCCCTTCGCGTCCCCGCTCAGCTGTGTGTCTCCCGGTGCTCGCCTCCCTTCCTGCATGTCACCCGTGTCCCGGGCGCTGCTCTCATGTTTTCTCTGCTCGAACTCGGGGCTGCATCGCCACACAGTCATTTAAACTCTCTTCTTATTGTCTCTAGCGGAGGATCAGGACAGTAGTTTGGCAAATAGACGAGAGTAAAAGCCGTTCTACGTGGCCTTTTTGTCTCAAAGACGAGTTGAATCCACACGGTTCATATGAGCGCAGTTACTTAAAGTAATTCATGAATTGGGCTCACAGGCTAATTCTCAGTGGTAAAACAGAAATAACCGTCAGGTGCAGGTTTCAGTTAGTTTTAAATCAGTGGTTCCCAAACTGTGGGTCAGGAACCAGAGGTGAGAGAATATGACCATTTGCTATTTACCATTTTAAAAAGTAAGAAATAGACTAGTAATAGTCCTGAATCCCAGTCTGACAGTGGCTTAGTGGTTAGTGGTTCTCACACAGAGGGGCAGGGCCTGAATTGAGGTCATTATGTTCCACTTCTGCCCTGCTCTACTGCACAGTGGAACTGTTTTTGACCGTATAAATGGGTTCGCTCTTCGTCAAATAGCCATAGGATCTGTAGGTACTGAAGGGCCCCCGGGTGGATTTATGCTTAGGGCCCCAGAAGGGCCAGCACCGGCTCTGTTTCATACTATGAGCTGTCCGATATCGTCAAATGAGCCGCGCCTGGACTCTTCATTCAAATGCATTACAAACCCATTGCGTTACTGGAGACGCAAACGGGTACCTTTTGCGTTCTATATTACGCATAAGGCGACTGACCGTTCGTCAATTTATGACGCTTTCGGAGTGAGACTGTGTTGCAAATAGAGAGCGGTTTGCTTTGGTCATATCAAACTCAACACATCTTATCAAATAGAAAATATAACAGAGCACAATTCATACACAAAGCAAGTCAAAAGTGCTTCACAGTTACAAGAAAGCAGATCAAATCAATCCATAAAACAGCAGATAATTCATTACAGGAAAAGCAAGGAGCAGATCAAATAGTTTCAGTGTCAAATGCAGAGGTTTGGTGTTTGAGCTGATGACTTTAGGTATTACACAAAGGAGCAGGTTTCAGTTTTAAATCAGTGGTTCCCAAACTGTGGGTCAGGGACCAGAGGTGAGAGAATGTGACCATTTACCTAAACCCCAGTCTGACAGTGGCTTAGTGGTTAGTGGTTCTCACACAGAGGGGCGGGGCCTGAACTGAGGTCATTATGTTCCACTTCTGCTCTGCTGCACAGTGGAACTGTTTTTGACCGTAAATGGATTCGCTCTTCGTCGAATAGCCATGGGATGTGTAGGTACTGTAGGGCCCCCGGGAGGATTTTTGCTTAGGGCCCCAGAAGGGCCAGCTCTGCTTTTTTGTCACTTCTTTGGCTTTTTCATCACTCTTTACTCGTGTTTTTTCACTTTTTCATTGTATTATTGTTGTGTTTCCGGAACATTTTGTTGCTCTTTTGTCACTGTTTTGTTGTGTTTTCATCCTCGTTTTCTCGCTATTTTGATGCTGTTTTTCCAAGTAGATTTTAGATTTGGGTAATGCTGAACTGGGGAAAATGTACTTCATTGGGTGGGGGTGAAGAGGTTAAAAAGGGACTAAAATCATGTGAACTTCAGTGACACCGTTTGAAAGAGCCTCATCTGAAGGAATGACATTATAAAATGGTTATTGGTTTTGCATGATACAGTTTGTTCTTTAATAACTACATCTTTGACACGTCTCTCAGGCCTCCTGTGAGGAGGAGGTTCTACAAGAGGAGCCTCTCAGTCAACAGACAAACTGAGGAGACATAAGACCAGAACCTAAACCCAGGGATCAGAGGCTCAGTGAAGGTGGTGTTGAAGGTGTGGAGGTGGATCAGTCGCTCAGAGGAGACTCTGTAGAAGGACAGAGAGCCGGCAGCACAGTCCACATACACCCCTACTGTCCCAGAGGAGGAGCCGGGATGCAGAGGGAGGGAGGTTTCTTTGTCTTTGTCTTTATGATGAACAGAGAAACCACCTTCAAAGCAGAGCAGACTCCAGGACTGATCATTACCTCCAAACCAACTGTCAGCCCGTCTCCTTTCCTGTTGATTCCTCTGTAAGACACTGATATAGAAACATCTCCGCTCCACTGGACCTCCCAGTAACAGCGCCCAGTCAGACCAGTGTCACACAGAAGCTGAGGCCAGTACTCAAATCTGTCCTGATGATCTGGATACGGCTGATCCTCTATCACACGTGTCACCGTCTTGTTGCCGTCGGACAGTTGGAGGTTTATCTGAGCCGTGTTTGGATCCAGAGACAGCGGACAGAAATCTGACGGAGAGAAAACACAGTGAGTCTCTGGAGCAAACACGAATAGGAGACTGAGCTTGACAATCGAGTTTATTCTAATGTGACAGGAGTTTATTCTAGTGACATGAGTTTATTCTAAATGTAACAGTTTATTCTAATGTGGACTGGAGTTTATTCTAATGAACAGGGTTTATTCTAATGTGACAGGAGCTTTATTCTAATGTAACTGGAGTTTATCTAATGTACAGAGTTTATTCTAATGTGACTGGAGTTTATTCTAAGTGACAGGAGTTATTCTAATGTGACTGGAGTTTTCTAATTTACAGGAGTTTATTCAGTACAGGAGTTTTTTCTATTGACGCGGAGTTTATTCTAATGTACTGGAGTTTACTTCTATGTGACGGAGTTTATTCTGATGTAACAGAGTTATTCTAATGTGACTGAGTTTATTCTAATGTGACTGGAGTTTATTCTAATGTGACTGGATTTATTCTAATGTGACTGGATTATTCTAATGACGGAAGTTATTCTAATGTAAACAGGAGTTTATCTAATGACAGGAGTTTATTCTAATGTGACTGAGTTATTTAAATGTGACTGGATTAGTTCTAATGTGACGGAAGTTTATTTAATGTGACTGGAGTTTATTCTAAGTGACGGGAGTTTTTTAATTGACAGGATTATTCTAATGTGACCGGAAGTTATTTAATGTGACTGGAGTTTATTCTAATGTGACAGAGTTTATTCTAATACGGAGTTTATTTCTAATCTGACTGAGTTATTCTAATGTGGACAAGAGTTTATTCTTAATGATGACAGGAGTTTATTCTAATGTGACAGGAGTTTTTCTAATGTTGACGGATTTATCTATGTGACTGGGAGTTTATTCTAATGTGACGGAAGTTATATTTCTAATGTGACAGGAGTTTATTCTAAGGACTGGAGTTTTTCTTATGTGAGCGGGAGTATTTTCTAATTGTATGGGAGTGTATTCTAATGTGACGGAAGTTTATTCTAATTGTGCGGGAGTTTATTCTAATGTGACTGGAGTTTATTCTAATGTGACTGGAGTTTATTCTAATGTGAAAGGGAGTTTATTCTAATGATGACTGGAGTTTATTCAATTCTGACAGGAGTTTATTCTAAGTGACTGAGTTTATTTCTAATGATACAGGAGTTTATTCTAATGTGACTGAGTTTATTTCTAATGTGACTGAGTTTTATTCCTAATGTGACGAGTTTATTCTAATGTAACTGGAGTTTATTTCGAATGTGACGGGACGAGTTATTCTTAATGTAAACAAGTTATTCTATGTGACTGAGTTTATTTCTTAATGTGGGACTGGAGTTTATTCTAATGTGACTGAGTTTATTTCATAATGTGACGGAGTTTATTCTATGTGACGGAGTTTATTCTAATGTAAACTGGAGTTTCTAATGTAACTGGAGTTCAGTTCTAATGTGACGGGAGTTTATGTCTAATGAAAGGAGTCTTTCTAATGTGACGAGGAGTTTATTTAGATGTAACTGGAGTTTATTCTAATGTGACTGGAGTTTATTTAATGTGACGGAGTTTAATTCTAATGTAACAGAGTTTATTCTAATTTACTGGAGTTATTCTAATGTGACAGGAGTTTATTCTAATGTGCGGAGTTTATTCTTAAGTGACGGGAGTTTATTCTATGTAACTGAGTTTATTTCTAATGTGACCGGGAGTTTATTCTAATGTAAACAGGAGTTTATTCTATGTGACTGGTTTATTCTAATGTTGACTGGAGTTTATCTAATGTGACTGGATTTATTCTAATGTGACTGAGTTATTTAATGTGACAGGAGTTTATTCTAATGTGACTGAGTTTATTTCTAAGTACGGGAGTTTTATTCTAATGTGACTGAGTATATTCTAGTGACGGAAGTTATTCTAATGTGACTGGAGTTTATTCTTAATGTGACGGAGTTGTATTCTAACTGTGACAGGAGTTTATTCTAATGTACGGAGTTTATTCTAATGTGACGAAGTTTATTTCTAATGTGAAGGAGTTATTCTAATGTGGACTGAGTTTATTCTAATGTGACTGGAGTTTATTCTAATGTGACTGGAGTATTTCAATGTGACTGGCAGTTATATATCTAATGTGAGGGAGTTTCTTCTAATGTGACGGAGTTTCATTCTAAGTGACTGGAGTTATCTAATGTGACTGGAGTTTATTCTAATGTGACGGAAGTTTATTCTAATTGTGACGGAGTTTATTCTAATGTGACTGAGTTTATGCTAAGTGACTGGAGTTTATTCTAATGGACTGAAGTTATCTAATGTAACAGAGTTTATTCTTAATGTAACAGAGTTGTTATTGAATAATTGACGAGTTTATTCTAATTGACGGGAGTTTATCTAATGTGCTGGATTTATTCTAATGTGACTGAGTTATTCTAATGACTGGAGTTTATTCATTGACCTGAGTTTATTATATGTGACGGAGTTTATTCTAATGTCGACGGAAGTTTATTCTAACTGTAATGGAGTTTATTCTAATGTGACGGGAGTGTATTCTAATGTAACAGGATTCTATTCTAATGTGACGGGAGTTTATTCTAATGTGACTGGAGTTATTCTAATGTGACTGAGTTCTATCTAATGTGACTGAGTTTATTATAATGTGACGGAGTTATTCTAATGTGATGGACGTTTATTCTAAGTGACTGGATTTATTCTAATGTGACTGAGTTTATTATAAGTGACGGGAGTTTATTGCTAATGTGACTGAGTTTATTCTAATGTGACTGAGTTTATTCTAATGTGACTGAGTTTATTCTTAATGTGACTGAGTTTATTATAATTGACGGGATTTATTCTAATGTGACGAGTTTATTCTTAATGTGACAGGAGTTAATAATTCTAATGTGACGAAGTTTTATTCTATGTGACGGAGTTATTCTAATGTGACGGGAGTTTATTCTATGTGACGGGAGTTATTCAATGTGACGGAGTTTATTCTAATGTGACTGGAGTTTACTTGCTAACTTGTGGACTTGAGTTTATTCTAATGTGACTGAGTTTTATTCTAAATGTGACGAAGTTATATCTAATGTACGGGGTTCATATTCTAATGTGACTGGAGTTTATTCTAATGTAACAGGAGTATTCTAATGTGACAGGAGTTATTTCTAATGTGACAGGAGTTTCATTCTAATGTGACGATTTATTATAAGTACGGGAGTTATTCTAATGTACGGGAGTTTATTCTAATGTGACGCGAGTTTATTCTAATGTGACGAAGTTATTCTAAATGTAAACGAGTTATTTCTAATGTGACGGGAGTTTTATCTAATGTGACAGGAGTTATTCTTAGATGTGACTAGTTTATTCTAATGTGACGGGAGTTTATTCTAATGTGACTGGAGTTTTTATTTAATGATGACTGAGTTTATTCTATGAAACAGGAGTTATTCTAATGTGACGGGATTGATTCTAATGTAACAGGAGTTTATTCTAATGTGACTGAGTTTATTCTAAGTACGGAGTTTATTCTGAATGTGACTGTAGTTATTCTAAGGTGACTGAGTTATTCTATTGTGACCGAATTTATTCTAATGTGCAGAGGTTTATTCTAATGTGACTGAGTTTATTTCTAATGTGACGAGTTTATTCTATGTGACTGGAGTTTATTCTTAATGTGACAGGAGTTATTCTAATGTGACAGGAGTTTATCTAATGTGACAGGAGTTGTAATTCTAATGTGACGAGGAGTTTATTCTAATGCTGAACGGAGTTTATTCGTAATGTAAATGGAGTATTCTAAATGTGCTTGGAGTTATTCTAAGTGACGGAAGCTTATTCTAATGTGAACATGAAGTTTATTCTAATGTGATGGATTTATTCTAATGTGACGGAGTTTTTCTAATGTGACGGAGTTTATTCTAATGTGACTGAGTTTATTCTACATACTGAGTTTTTATTCTAATGTGACGAAGTTTATACTCTAATGTGACGGGAGTTTATCTAATGTGACGGATAATTCTAATTGACTGAGTTATTCAATGTACAGGAGTTTATTCTAATGTGACAGGAGAGTTTATTCTAATGTGACTGGAGTTTATTCTAATGTGACGGAGTTTACTTCTAACTGTGACAGGAGTTTATTCTAACTGTGACTGAGTTTATCAATGACGAGCTTATTCTAATGTGACTGGAAGTTTATCTAAGTGACTGAGTTTATTCTAATGAACAGGAGTTTATTCTAATGTGACGTGGGAGTTTATCATGTTAACAAGGAGTTTATCTAATGTGACTGAGTTTATTCTAATGTGACTTGGAGTTTATTCTAATGTGGACTGGAGTTTATTCTAATGTGACTGAGTTTATTCTAATGGCGGAGTTTAATTCTAATGTGAATGAGTTTATTCTAACTGACGGGAAAGTTCTTTCGAATGTGACTGAGTTATTCTAATGTGGCTGGATTTATTCTAATGTGACGGAGTTATTCTAATGTGACGGAGTTATTCTAAGTGTGACGGAAGTTTATTCTAATGTGACAGGAGTTTATCTAAATGTGATGGAGTTATTCTAATGTGACTGGAGTATTCTAATGACTGGAGTTTATGTCTAATGTGACTGAGTTTATTCTAATGTGACAGGAGTTTATTCAATGTGACGGGAGATAGTATTCTAATGTGACGGAGTTATTCTAATGTGACGAGTTTTATTCTAATGTGACTGGAGTTTATTCTTAATGTGAAGGATATTCTATGATGACGGAGTTATTCAAATGGACGGAGTTTATCTAAATGTGACGGAGTTTATTCTAATTTTGACGGGAGTTTATTCTAATGGTGACTGGAAGTTTCTTCTAATGTGACTGGAGTTTATTCTAATGTGACGAAGTATATTCTAATGGACGGAGTTTATTCTAAGGACTGGAGTTTATTCTAATTAGTGACTGGTTTATTTCTAATGTCAACAGGAGTTATTCTAATTGGACTGGATTTATTCTAATCTGTAGACTGGAGTTTATTCTAATGTGACTGAGTTTATTCTAATGTGACTGGAGTTTATTCTAATGAACTGGAGTTTATTCTAATGTGACAGGAGTTTATTCAATAACAGGAGTTATTCTAATGTGACGGAGTTTATTCTAATGAACTGGAGTCTTTATTCTAACTGTGACAGGACTTTATCTCTTTAATGTACTTGGAGTTTATTCTAATGTAAGCTGGAGTTCATTCTAATGTGACGGGAGTTACTTCATGGACTGGAGTTTATCTACTTGTGACGGGGCGTTTATTCTAACTGTGACGGGGAGTTATCTCTAATGCTGACGGGAGTTTATTCTAAGTAACAGTAGTTTATTCTAATGTGACTTGGAGTTTATTCTAATTAACAGAGTTTATCTATGTGACGGGAGTTCTATTCTAATGTAACAGGAGTTTATTCTAATGTGACGAAGTTGTATTCTAATGTGACGGGAGTTATTCTAAGGTAACAAGGAGTTGTATTCTAATGTAAAGGAGTTGATTCTAATTACTGGAGTTTATTCATAAAGTAACCAGGAGTTTATTCTAATGTGACGGGAGTTTATTCTAATGTAACAGAGTTTATTCTAATGTAAGGAGTTTATTTAATGTACGGAGTTTATTCTAAATTTACGGGAGTTTAATTCTAAATGTAACAGGAGTTTATTCTAATGTGACGGGGGAGTTTATTCTAAGTAACAGGAGTTATTCTAATGTGACGGCGAGTTTATTCTAATGTAACAGAGTTTTTCTAATGTGACAGGAGTTTATTCTGAATGTGACGGAAGTTTATTCTAATGTTAACAGAGTTTATTCTAATGTGACTGAGTTTATTCTAAGTGCTGACGAGAGTTTATCTAATGTAATGGAGTTTATTCTAATGTGACGGAGAAAGTTTATTCTAATGTACGGGAGTTTTATTCAATGTGACGGAGTATTCTAACTGTAGACGGAGTTTATTCAATGTGACGGAAGTCTCTATTCTATGTAACTGGAGTTTATCTAACTGTGCGGGAGTTTATTCTAATGTAAACAGGATTTTATTCTTAATGGTGACGGGAGTTTATCTAATGTGACGGAAGTTCTTTCTAATGTAACTGGAGTTTATTCTAATGTGAGGGGATTTATTCTAATTGTAAACAGGAGTTTCTTCTTAATGTGCGGAAGTTAATCTAAGTAACGGGAGTTTATTCTAATTGATCGGGAGTTTATTCGAATGTAACAGGAGTTCTATCTTAATGTGACGGGGATTTATTCAGATGTAGACGAGTTTACTAATTGACTGGAGTTATTCTAATGTGTGACTGGAGTTTATTTCTAATGTGACTGAGTTTATCTAATGTGACGGAAGTTTATTCTAATGTAGACTGAGTTTATTCTAATGGACTGGAGTTTATTCTAATGTGACTGGAGTTGTTTATATCTAATGTAACTGAGTTATTCTAAATGTGACGGGAGTTTATTCTAATGTAACAGGAGTTTATTCTAATGTGACGGAGTTTATTCTATGTGACTGAGTTTATTCTAAGTGACTGGAGTTATCTAGATGTGACTGAGTTTATTTCTAATGTAACTGGAGTTTATTCTAATGTGACGGGAGTTTATTTAATGTAAACAGAGTAGGTTTATT
This sequence comes from Neogobius melanostomus, assembly GCA_007210695.1. Classification (NCBI taxonomy): domain Eukaryota; kingdom Metazoa; phylum Chordata; class Actinopteri; order Gobiiformes; family Gobiidae; genus Neogobius; species Neogobius melanostomus. The sequence continues at coordinate 8,396 of VHKM01001261.1, read as the reverse complement.
CTAATGTGACGGAGTTTATTCTAATGTGACGAGTTTATTCTAATGTGACTGGGAGTTTATTCTAAAGTGACTGAGTTTATTTCTAATGTGACTGAGTTTATTCTAATGCTGACGGAAGTTTATTCTAAGTGACCAGGAGTTTATTCTAAGTAACAGTTTATGTCTAATGTGACGACTGAGTTTATTCATTATGTAACAGAGTTTATTCGTAATTGTGAAGAGTTATTCTAAGTAAGCTGGAGTTTATTCTAATGTTGACAGGAGTTTTATTTAATTGAACTGGAGTTTATTCCTAATGTGACAGAGTTTATTCTAATGTGACTGGAGTTATTTATGTGACCAGGAGTTTATTCTAATGTAACAGGAGTGATTCTACTGTGACGGGAGTTTATTCTAATGTACACGAGGTTTATTCTAAATGTGACGGGAGTTATTCTGACTGTAACAGGACGTTTATTCTAATGTGACTGAGTTTATTCTAATGTGAGACTGGAGTTTATTCTAATGTGACTGGAGTTATTCTAAGTGACTGGAGTTCTATTCTAATGGACGGAAGTTCTATTCTAATGTAACAGGAGTTTATTCAAATGTAACAGGAGTTTATTCTAATGTGACTGAGCTTTATTCTAATGTGACTGGAGTATTCTAATGTGACGGAAGTTTTATTCTAATGGACTGGAGTTGATTCTAATGTGACGGGGAGTTATTCTAAGTACAGGAGTTTTATTCTAATGTTGACGGAGTTTATCTAATGTACTGAGTTTAATTCTAAGATGACAGGAGTTTATTCAATGTGACTGAGTTTATTCTAATGTGACTGAAGTTTATTCTGAATCGTGACAGGAAGGTATTCGAATGTGACAGAGTTTATCTAATGTGACAGGAGTTGTATTTCTAACTGTGACGGAGTTATCTAATGTGACATGGAGTTTATTCTAATGTTGACGGAAGTTTATTTATGTACAGCGAGTTTTTCTAATTGACTGGAGTTGTATTCTATGTGACGGAGTTTATTCTAATGTGACTGGAGGTTTTCTACATGTGACGAAGTTTATTCTAATGTGACGGAGGTTATATTCTAATGTGACTGGAGTTTATCTAAATGTGACTGGAGTTTATTCTAATGTGACAGGAGTTTATTCTAATGTGACTGGAGTTTATGTCTAAATGTGGGACAGAGTTATTCTATGTGAGCTGAGTTATTCTAGTAACAGGAGTTTATTCTAATGTGACTGAGTTATTCTAATTGACTGAGTTTATTCTAGATGTACGGTTTAATTTCATGTAACTGGGAGTGTATCTAATGTGACGGGAGTTATCTAATGTAAAGAGTTTATTCTAATGTGACTGAGTTTTATCTAATGTGACTGACTTTTGATTCTAATGTGACTGCAGTTTATCTAATGTGACGGGAGTATTATTCTATGCTGACGGAGTTTCATTCTAATGTAACTGGAGTTTATTCTAATGTAACTGGAGTTTATCTAATTGTGACGAGTTATATTCTAATCGTAACAGGAGGTTATATTCTAATGTGACGGAGTTATTCTAATGTAACTGGAGTTTATCTAATGTGACTGGAGTTTATTCTATTGACGGGTTATTCTAACTGCTACATGAGTTTATCTAATGTGACGAGTTTATTCTAATGATGACAGGAGTTCTGATTCTAATGTGACGGGAGGTTATTCTAATTGTCGACGGGAGTTTATTCTAATGTAACTGGAGTTTATTCTAATGTGACGGGAGTTTATTCTAATGTTGTACAGAGTATTCTAATGTGGATGAGTATCTCTAATGTGAACATGGAGTTTATTCTAATGTGACTGAGTTTATTCTAATGTGATGAGAGTTATTCTAAGTGAACAGAGTTTATTCTAATGTACTGGATATTATTCTAACTGTGACGGGAGGTTTATTCTAATGTGACTGAGTTTATTTCTAATGTGACGGAAGTTTATTCTAAATGTGACTGGAGTTATATTTTAATGTGACTGGGAGTTTATTCTAATGTGACAGAGTTTATTTCTAATGTGACGGGAGTTCTATTCTAATGCTGACGGAAGTTATTCTAAGTGACAGCAGTTTTCTTAATGTGACTGGATTTTATTCTAATGTGACTGGAGTTTAATTCTAAGTGACTGGATGTTTATTCTAATGTGACTGGAGTTATTCTAATGTGACTGGAGTTTATTCTAATGTGACGGGAGTTTATGTCTAGATGTGACTGGAGTTTATTCTAATGTGACTGGAGTTTTTCTTAATGTGAAGAAGTTTATGTCTATGTGACGGGATTTATTCTAATGTGACTGCGAGTTTATTCTAATGTGACTGGAAGTTTTTCTAATGTGACTGAGTTGTATCTAATGTAACAGGAGTTTCATGTAACAGGAGTTTATAATAATGGACTGGAGTTATTCTAATGTGACTGCGAGTTTATTCTAATGTGACTGGAGTTATTCTAATGGGACATGAGTTTATTCTTAATGTGACTGAGTTTATTCTAATGTGACTAGTTATATTATAATTACGGAGTTATTCTAATCTTGACGGAAGTTATTCTAATGTAACTGGAGTTTATTCTTTAACTGCTGACGGGAGTTTATCTAATGATAAACAGGAGTTTATTCTAATTGACGGGAGTTTATTCTAATGTGACTGATTTTATTCTAATGTGACTGGAGTTTATTCTAATGTGAACTGAGATTTATTATATTGATGCGGGAGTTTATTCTAATGTGACTGGAGTTTAGTCTAATGTGACGATTATTTAATGTGACTGAGTCTTATTATAACTGTGACGGAGTTTAATTCTAATGTGACTGCAGTATTCTAATGTGACTGGAGGTTTATTCTAATTGACTGGAGTTTATTCGAATGGACTTAGTTTATTTATAATAGTGACGGGAAGTTTATTCTAATGTGACTGAGTTTATATTCTAATGGGACAAGGAGTTATTCTAATGTTGACGGAGTTTATTCTAATGTGACGGGACGTTTATTCGAATGTGACGGGAGTTTATTCTAATGTGACGGAGTTCTATTCTAATGTTGACGCCAGGAGTTTATTCTAATGTACTGGAGTTTATTCTAATGTTGACTGGAGTGTATTCTAATGTGACTGAGTATTCTAATGTGACGGAGAGTTTATTCTATGTACGGGAGTTTTATTCTAATGTGACTGGGAGTTCATTCTATGTATCAGGAGTTTATTCTAATGATGACAGGAGTTGTATTCTAATGTGACAGGAGTTTATTCTAATGTGACGAGTTTATTATAATGTGGACGGAGTTTATTCTAATGTGACGAGAGTTTATTCTAATGTGACGGGAGTTTCATCTAATGTGACGGAAGATTTATTCTATGTGAACTGGAGGTTTATTCTGAATAGACGGGAGTTTATTCTAATGTAGACAGGAGTGTATTCTAATGTGACTGAGTTTATTCTAATGTGACCGGCGAGTTCATATCTAATGTGACTGAGTTTATTCTAATTGAAATGGAGTTTATTCTTAATGTAAACAGGAGTATTATTCTAATGTGACGGGAGTTTATTCTAATGTAACAGAGTATATTCTAATGTGACTGAGTTTATTCTAATTGACTGAGTTTATTCAAGTGTGACTGTAGTTATTCTACATTTATGAGTTTATTTAATGTTGACGGAAGTTATTCTAATGTACAGGAGTTTTATTCTAATGTGACTGGAGTTTATTTAATGTGACTGAGTTTATTCTAATGTGACTGGAGTTTATTCTAATGGACAGGAGTTTATTCTAACTGTGACAGGAGTTTATTCTAATTGACAGGATGTTTTTCTAATGTGACAGGAAGTATTCCTAATGTGACAGGAGTTTATTCTATGTGCACTGGAGTTTATTCTAATGTGACTGCGAGTTTATTCTAATGTGACGGAAGTTATTCTAATGTGACAGGAGTTTATTCTAAGTGACCTGGAGTTTATTTCTAAAGTGACGGGAGTGTATCAAGTGTGACGGAGTTTATTCTAATGTGGACTGGAGTTATCTAAGGGACTGGAGTTTATTGTCTAATGTGACGGAAAGTTCTATTCTAATGTGACGCGGAGTTATTCTTAATGTGACTGAGTTTATTCTAATGACTGACTGAGTTGTATTGAATGTAACAGGAGTTTTATTCTAATGTGACAGGAGTTTATGCTAATGTGACTGGAGTTTATTCTAATGTGACGGTAAGTTTCATTCAATGTGACAGAGAGTTTATTCTAATGTTGACGAGTTTATTCTAATGTGACGGGAGTTTATTCGAATGGACTGGAGTTATTCGTAATGTTGACTGGAGGTTTATTCTAATGTAACAGGAGTTTATTCTAAGTGTGACGGGAGGTTTATTTCTAATGTGACAGGAGTTTTATGCTAAGTGACTGAGTTTATCTCTATGATGACTGGAGTTTGATTCTAATATGACTGCGCAGTTATTCTAATGTGACTGACGTTTTTCTATGTGACGGAGGTTAATCTAATGTGACTGAGTTATTCTATGTGACGGAAGTTTATTAATGTGACTGAGTTATTCTAATGTGACTGAGTTTTATGCTAATGTGCGGGGAGTGTATTCTAATGTTGACAGGGAGTTTATTCAATGTGACGGAATTCTATTCCTAAATGTGACAGGAGATTTATTCTAATGTGACTGATTATTCTAAAGTGACTGAGTTTATTCTAATGTGACTGGAGTATTCTATGTGACTGGGGAGTTTATTCTAATGTGACAGGAGTTATTTAATGTGACGGGAGTTTATTCGAATGTGACGGAGTTTATCTATGTTGACGGGAGTTTATTCTAATGTTGACTGGAGTTTATTTAAGTGACAAGGAGTTTTTCTAATGTGACGGGAGTTATTTCAAATGTGACGGGAGTTTATCTAATGTGACGGAGTTGTATTCTAATGTGACGGGATTTATTCTAATGTGACTGAAGTGATTCTAATGTGACTGAGTTTATTTAGTGACGAAGTTTATTCTAATGTGACGGGGAGTTTATTCTATGTGACTGGAGTTTACTTCTAATGTTGACTGAGTTTATTCTTAATGTAACAGAAGTTTATTCTAATGTTTTTGCGACTGGAAGTTTATCTTAATGTGACTGAGTTTATTCTAATGTGACTGAGTTTATTCTAATGTGACTGGAGTCTTATTCTAATGTAACTGAGTTTATTCTAATGTGACAGGAGTTTATTCTAATGTAACAGGAGTTTATTCTAAATGTGACTGAGTTTATTCTAATGTAACTGGAGTTGAGTTTATTTCTAATGTGACAGGACTTTATTCGAATGTGACTGGAGTTTATTCCTAATGTAACTGGAGTTTATCTAATGTGACGCGGAGTTATGTCTAATGTGACGGAGTTTTATTCTTAATTGACGGGAGTTTATTTCTAATGTGACGGGAGTTTATTCTATGTGACGAGAGTTATTCTAATGTAACAGGAGTTAATATTCTAAGTGACTGAGTTATTCTAATGTAACAGGAGTTATTCTAATGTGACGGGAGTTATTCTACATGTAACAGCGAGTTATATTCAAGGTGACGGAAGTTTATTCTAATGTGACGGAAGTTATTCTAATGTTAACAGGAGTATATTCTAATGTAACAGAGTTCTATTCTAGATGTTGACTGCGAGTTTATTCTAAGTTGTAACAGAGTTTATTCTAATGTGACGGGAGTTTATTCTAAGTAACAGGAGTTTTATTCTAATGTGACAGAGTTTTCTAATGTGACGGAGTTATATTCTATAATGTGACGGTGGTTTATTCTAATGTAACAGGAGTTTATTCTAATGTGACGGGAGTTTATCTAATTGTACAGAGTTTATCAATGTGACGCCGGAGTTCTTATTGCTAATGTAACAGAGTATTCTAATGTGACAGGAGTTATTCTAAGTGACGGAGTTTATTCTAATGTGACAGGAGTTTTACTTCTAATGTACTAGTTCATTGCTAATGTTGACTGCGAGTTTATTCTAATGTTAACTGAGTTTATTCTAATGTTGACGGAGTTTATTCTAATGTGACGGGAGTTATTTCTAATGTCGTGACGGGAGTTATATTCTAAATGTGACGGGAGTTTATTCTAATTGTACGAAGTTTATTCTAATGCTGTAACTGGAGTTATTCTAATGTGACGGAGTTTATTCTAATGTTAACAGGAAGTTTATTCTAATTGACGCGGAGTTTATTCTAACCTGTGAACGGAAGTTTAGCTACTGTAACTGAGAGTGCTTTCCTAATTTGATGGAGTTTATTCTAATGGAACAGGAGTATATTTCTATGTGAGGGAGTTATTCTAATGTAAGGGAGTTTATTCTACATGTGACGCGAGAGTTTATTCTAATGCTACAGGCAGTTTATTCTAATGTGACGGAGTTTATTCTAAGTTGACTGAGTTGTATTTCTAATGTGACTGGAGTTTATTCTAATGTGACTGGAGTTTATTGCTAAGTGATGAGTATTCTAATGTGACGCTAAGTTCTATTCTAGGACTGAGTTTATTCTAATGATGACTGGATTTACTTCTAATGTGACTGGAGTTTATTCTAATGTAATGGAGTTTATTCTAAGTGACGGGAGTTTATTCTAATGTAACAGGAGTCATTCTAATGTGACGGGAGTTTATTCTAATGTGGACTGAGTTTATTCTAATGTGACTGGAGTTATTCTAATGGACTGGAGTTTATTCTATGTAACTGGAGTTTATTCCTAAATGTGACGGCGAGTTATTCTGAATGTTAACAGGATTTATTCTAATGTGACGGGAGTTTATTCAATGTGACTGAGTTATTCTAAGTGGGACTGCGACAGTTATTCTATGTGACTGGAGTTTATTCTAAGTGAACTGAGTTTATTCTAATGTACGGAAGTTTTATTCTAATGTGTACAGGGAGTTTATTCTAACTGTGACTCGGTCTATTCTAATGTGACAGGAGGTTTATTCTATGTTGACAGAATTTTCTAATGGACTGGAGGTTTATTCTAATGTGACTGGAGTGTATTCTAATGGACTGAGTTATTCTAATGTGCGAAGTTATTCTAAGGACTGGAGTTTATTCTAAATGTACGGGAGTTTATTCTAAGTGACGGGATTTTATTCTGTAATGTACGGGAGTTTATTCTAATGCTGACTGGAGTTTATGCTAATGTGACTGGCGTTTTTCTAATGTGACGGAAGTTTATTCTAGTGACTGGAGTTTATTCTAATGTGACTGAGTTTATTCTAATGTGAACATGATTATTCTAATGTGACTGAGTTTATTCTAATGTGACGTGAGTTATTCTAATGTAACAGGAAGTTTATTCTAATGTGACAGGAGTTGTATTCTAATGTGACTGAGTTTATTTCTAATGTTGACGGAAGTTTATCTAATGTAACAGAGTTTATTCTAATGTGACTGAGTTTATTATTAATGTGACGGAGAGTTTATTCTAATGTGACGGAGAGTTATTCTAATTGACGGAAGTATTATTCTAATGTAACTGAGTCTTAATTCTAATGTGACGGGAGTTTATTCTAATGTAACAGGGAGTTTTCATTCTAATGGACTGAGTTTATCTAATTCTGTGAAACTGGTTTATTCTAATGCTGAGGAAGTTATTCTAATGTGACAGGATTATTCTAATGGTGGACTGAAGTTATTTCTAATGATGGAGTTTATCTAATTGACAGAGTTTACTTCTAATGAACAGAGTTCTATTCTAATGTGACTGGAGTTTATTCTAATTCTGACGGAAGTTTATTCTAATGTGGACAGGAGTTATTCTAATGTGACTGAGTTTATTCTAATGTACTGGAGTTATCTAATGTAACTGGATTTTAGGTCTAATGTGACTGGAGTTTATTCTAATGTAACTGGTTTATTCTAATGTGACGGGAGTTATTCAATGTGACGGGAGTGAGTTTATTCTAATGTGACGGAAGTTATATTCTAATTAACTGGAGTTTATTCTAATGTACGGAGTATTATTCTAATGTAACAGGAGTTTATTCTAATGTGATGGATTTATTCTAATCTGACTGAGTTTATTCTAACTTCAACAGGATTTATCTAAATGTGACAGGAGTATTTCTAATGTGACTGAGTATTATTCTTAATGTAACAGTTTAATTCTTAATCGTGACGGAAGTTTATTCTAATTGGACTGGAGTTTAGTCTAATGTGACGCGGAGTTTATTCTAATTGTGACGGAAGTTTATTCTAATGTGACTCGAGTCTTATTCTAATTGACTGAGTTTATTCTATGTGACAGGAGTTTATTCTAATGGACTGAGTTTAATTCTTAATGCTGACTGAGTTTATTCTAATGTAACAGAGTTATTCTAATTGACGGGAGTTTATTCTATATGTGCAGGAGTTTATTCTA